>JAGFPH010005916.1:40303-75101 GCA_018207615.1 Philaenus spumarius
AATACATAAACCTTCAAATTTTATATTATATATATTATTATACATAAGTCAAGATAGATGAACATACAATGGTTTCAAATAATAAGAATCTCTGCAATAAATACAGATTAAATAGAACGTTAGGCACTCTTAGGTATAAAAGCATAGAATTCTGATAATGTCATGCATACAAATATTTGTATATACTTCTAAACTTTAACCTTTAAACTATTAAGTGAAAAATATAATACATTATTAGGAAATAAACGAGCTTAGAAAGGCTTTAAGTTTTTTTTATATACCTACTAAAAATAAATTGAAACCAAAATAAAAACATATATTGAATTGAACCCATTTTTGAAAAAAATTGAATGTTGTCAATCTTGTTTCTTATTGCATATCATTTGATTATTAGGAATAATGTATGATACTACACGCTGCAAACAACGAAAGTAACAAAAGAACCAATGCAAACCATGAAACTATTGAAACCACCAAGCCAAATATATGTAATGATATATCCAACAACTATATGTAATGATAATGTTTTAACAATTATTGTGTAGTTTTACTGAAAATAAGAAATGTAACTTTTCAGTTATAATCTACTAAGCCTAATATACATTTATTGATACTATCTAAATTACCTATATTGCCTTTAATAGAAATATTCATTTAGATTACAGCAGTATCTCATTATCAATACCTAACTTTAAATAAAAGTAGAGAACTGTTTTGGTAGTTATTATTAGAATATAAAATTCCCTGTTTTATAATTACTATTGGATTGATACTCTATTCAACTTAAAATATTATAATTTCAATTTAAATTAATGAATAACTAATGCACTTTATAGTGATAATATTTATAATTTTTATGTTAGTTAACTTTAAAGTTATATACTTAGTTAGAATTTTCTGCATTATATGAATCACAACTGTAACAAAAATATTCTTTAAAAGTTTTACAGTTGTTTCAATTCTGATAATATATTTCAAGTTATACAATATAACATTTTTAAATAAGAAGAAGGTGCAAATTATCACTTTAAACAAATTAATTATTAACAACGTAATATCATTATTCTATGTTAGCAAGAACATGTTCTCTATTTCTGAATAAGTTTTTTTAATTTAAACTGTAAATTTATACTGAAATCTTAAGTCTAAGCTATGAGAACAATCAACTTAGGAAACTTTTTTAGTTGTATTTGTTTGATTTTTTAAGTAGGTTATGTAAGACTTTTTGACTTCACAGAGTCAACAAGAGTAGGGAAATGGTTTAAATAAGAGAATAAGTTTCTTGAGTTTATTTTTTTGTTAGGTTTCATTAAATACAATGAACAATAATAAGTTTTTAGAAAAAAGTGTTTGAATCAAACTTTTCCTGTTCAATTATAAATTTGTGTTCCTTGGATTTATTATTTTCATATTTTTTATTCTCGTCTAGTCAATTCATGTAATTTCTCTTTTAACCCTCTCTAATATTACACATAGTTTCCGGCGTGTGCACTACAAGTGGAGTGTTAAGCGTACTCAAACTTTTTAAGGTTACTCACAATTAATGTCAATATTTTGTTTTGTTTATAGTTTTATCTATTTCTGAGAAATGAAAGTAATATAAAGTCGTTCACTCATAAATAAGGGTACATATACAAAGGCAGCGATGCGACGCGGAGCGACGCGACGCGATACTATCAAACACGTATTAACATATGGCATAAAACACACAGGGCGCGCAACGCGAAGAGGCGCGACAAGCTCTGAAACAAATTAGTTTGATTTTTCAAGCGAATAGAAGCGATAGCAGTGTGTGTTCAGTAGCCGAAATGGATGGTGAGTTGTTAATTAATGAGGTGTTTTCAAAACAACCGATTTAGGAATCAAAATACATATATTACAGGAACAGTGGAGTTGTAGACAAGATTAAGTGCAAGTAAGTTTAGCTTATGGATTTTCTGGCGTTTAAAAGGTTTTTTTCAAAAATTCGCCAGATATAGTAAATTAACCCCAATCCAAAAGTATTCCATAACTTTTTTTTGTAGAGAAAGACTCAAAGAATTCATAAATGCCAGTAAAAAAATGATAGATGTAAAATTTACAAAGTTATTAGCTCAAGAAACAAAAACAAGTCGCTCCGCGTCGCATCGCCCTCTATGTGTTTGGATGTCGCGTCTAGTCGCATCGCATCTCGTCGCGTCGCTGCCTGTGTATTTGTACCCTAGACCTTTAAATAGTTTAGAATGATTTATATGTAGAAACGTAACTCAAATAACCCACAGCTTGTCGGGTGCAATTTGTGGCAGGTATCATCCACCTAATAATCTTTACAAATAATAATAATATAATATAAAGTAATAGAATAGATTAGGTAGAGATGCAGGCGTATTATATTGCTGAGATCGAGGTTTAGAGTAAAGTAAGGGGGCAGTTGACTTTGGTTGGCAGCATCAAGAGATGCAGTAGTCAGTCTGGTAGCAACCGCGTCCGTGAGTAGATTTTAATACTCTTAAATGGGGGGGGGGGGGGGGGGAATTATGACTCCCTTTGCCTTATGTGTTTAGAGTTAGTTTACTTTAGTACAGTACCAGCAGAGAGTTGATTTAATAAACGATGTTAACTACACGTTTACCGCTTTATTTAAAGAACCATCTCACTACTAACCATCCTGAATACTAGGCACGTAGGTTCGCGGCAGAGCCGAAGGCACAAACCAACCAGGGAAAACACCATCGCTGGAGGAGCCGGACGCAGGTGAGCCGGACTGGCAGCGAGGGTCCGTTACAACTCACACCAGATGTGGCGCGACCCTCGTCTAGTTCACCCCTGCGGTTCCCTGACAATGGTGCGACTCCCTTTTTGGGCTGTTCCTTCGGTCCTCTCGCATTGTCAGGATGGATCGTGGGTGAGAATTTTCTTCAATAAGAGGTGACGAACAATCTAAGTAAAACAATACATTCCTCTGCTGGTCCGGGCTGCAACTAAACTAAATGTAGGTAAATTCAAGCGAGACTACATGGTTTGATTTGGAGTCTTTTCCAGACCACGGCTACTGACAGACTGATTTTGGCTTGAACATTTAGCTTCAAGCTGGCACCTCTCATTTAACTATAAACTGTGATATCAACTATTATTAGAATGCAAGATGTTATTTAGCACAACCACTATCAACAAAGGACCCAATGGTCATTGCCATATAAGTTGTACCTGTCACAAATGTTTGCAACAAAAATAACAGAACAATCCATGCTAAGATTCTTACGAAAATAGACTGATGTAGTAAGGAAGTTCTTTTCCTGTAAATACGTTCATATAATATTTTAGACATTTTAACCAAGAAATTTACAACCTTAGATACGTATTCCGAAGGATCTACAGAATATGTTGTTCTGTTTAACGGTAGAATTATATTTTATCCATTTAGTAAGAAAAGTGATAGAACAATATTTTAAAAAATCTGTAATATAGGCAGAGGCAATGTTAATATTTCCTTGATGAAGATAATAATTCTAATAGAATTGAATGTCTTATTATAAATTTGTTCGAAATTAATAGAATAGTTTTATCTCTAGCTCTGTATACAGACATACAGCCAGACATATATACAGACAGACATTTTGTAAAAAACACTTTTTTGAACTCAGAGGGTCCCAAAACGGATATTTCCACAAACAATATCAACATCGATTTTGTTTTGAAATCACTATACTTTCTCTATACTATTATATTATAGTGAGAAAATAAAACTACCAAATTCATAGGATTATAAAAATAACTTTATAAAAAATTCTTATGTCAATAATTACCATATATAATATTTACTATCACAATCTCTACCATTTCAGTTATGCATTTTAGCTTAAAATTATTATTTTAAATAACCGATTGCAACTGATACATGTTAAAACAAAGATTTTATCCTAGATAAATGTATCCCCACACTAAATAAAATATGCAATAGCATCCAAAATAATTTGATTTTGTTGATCTGAGATATTTACAATACTTGGAATTTCTTTACATAAATCAATCACTGCCACATGGCAAAAGTATATATACATACTGATATTTATAATATTTAGAAGTAAAATATAAGTATGTGCAAATGGTTTGCTAAAAGAGTTATATAATAATGTATTTGTCTTTACCTTGTATAATAGATAACTTGTATCAAGCATTTACGTAAATGAAACAAAGATTAACAATACAACTAATATAAGTTTTTAAGGAGTATAATCTTCTTAATTGCCTAATTCTTTTGTAAATATTAAAAAAAAAAAATTCAATTCATTGAATAAAATGCCACAGTGAATGTTTCAAAATGTATTTTAATGTTAAATTTCTGATTTATGTATTATAGCTAAATAACTACGGAATTAATTTGTATTTAATGTTATAGAAAGCATATGCAAATATGTGTTATTTTTCTGTTACGGTTAAACTATAAATACCATAGAGTAGTGTGACTGTGCTAGTTACAGGACAATTTGGATTTACAAGCGCTTTTATTTACGACTAAATCAGAAAAAGGTTGAACCTATGTAAATTGGAGTGCAACAATCAACACTGAACACAAATTCCTTTATGTTTGTTCAGTATCGTTATTGTGATATTGGTAAAGCTTTGTTGTTTTCTTGCATATTAACAATTACTGAAAGTTGGTTCTCTTCAAACGTGAAAATTTAAATGTAAGGGATGTCCAATAATATGATTTCAATAAACTTTACTATAGGTGGAGGGTATAGAAAAAGTTTCCCTACTCGTATCTTTTGATTAGTTAAACTTTAAACTGACTGTTATTTTTATTTACACGTTTGTTTTTATGTTAAAATGTAATATCAATTTTATTTCAGTTATTTAACACATAATGTATATCATATTTGTTTGATTTAAGTCTTCTCTTTGTCTGCATTAGACAAACAGTGTTATGAAGGACAAGCAGAGGGATATATAACAGAAACATCCATTGTCAATTACCAGAGACGACCTCAAGACAGCCAGAACGATTGTATTGAAAATCTATGTTTTACCAACTGAGCTATCAATGTGTTTGTAACACCTGTAGCATACAAATATAACCAAATATGTTCAATTAATATTTAGCAGAAGAATTTCAAACGAGTGCATACATTCAGTAATCATTATTAATACAGATTTGTGAAAGTGTTATTCGAGTCAGCTGTTCCTTTGAATTTTGTAAATCGAATTTTTATTTATATTATGTATTAAAAAAAAGAATTTAATTTGTTTTTACTTATGTTAACAATTTCAGTTCATAGTGTTATAACCAGTACATTTAAAAGTCAGGATTTTTTCATATAAAACTAAAACTATTACAAAATCAATTTAAAAAAATGAAGGTAATACGTAATGCAATACAACCATATACAATGATTATACATGATATAAAATAACACAAAAAAAAACACATTGTTTCAAACACAATCAGGGCAACCTTTTTTTGAATGTTCACGGCAAACAAGGTTTTCACATGGGCAGTAGGTTTTGAGTAAAGGGAGAACTTGCAGTACTTTTTAGGCCCCTGTTGACCTTCGTGGATGTTAGTTGTTTCTTCAGGTTTCCCAATAAGCTTTATGATGTACCGTCTCAACAATTTTTTATTTCTAAAATGTTTTCAATTCTTTTTCCTAATAAATTTTCTGCAAGTTCTTTTTGTAAAGATTATTATTATTACTGACATATTTTAAACATAAGTAACAACTAGATAAAATATTAGTTTCATTTCAGTGATAAATCATTAGATTTAAAAATGACTAGCAAATCAGTTTTTGCTCACAATAGTATAATACGTAGAAATTAGATAATGACTAATCACAATAGTATATTAATCTATATATTAAGTTACTAAACAAATTTGTCATGCGTAAAATGTACTCATGCAATTATTTAGAATGATCATAAATTTAAACAGCACTTTAACAAAGACTTCTCCTCATGGCAGCAGACTTGATACTAAGTGGGAGAATCACGTTCTATCTGCGAAGTTGAGAGGGATAATATAAAGAAGTAGGTAAATATCCCCTCTATGCGTAACAAATATTCACAGTACCTTTCTAGGGTTTTAATGAAAAACATAATTTTTATTTTGTTCGTAGTTCAAAGGATAACAGTGATATTGTTATAGGTGTAGTATATATTAATAATAATAATAATAATAATAATAATAATAATAATAATAATAATAATAAATAATGTATTCCTTTCGTAAATAACATACATAATATCAGCACTAACACAATGCACATGCTACCATACATAAAAAGAAACTAAAAATACATCTCAATAATAATATAATTTTTCACTTATAACTTAACATATTAATATATACAAAGAAAATTATTTTATGTAATTTTTTGTTCTACGCTTTAATAGTGAAAGCTTCAAAAACTTAAGGAATATTAGGTAACCCTGTTGGAGTTTACCAGCACTAATTTCAAAAACATTATTTGTAGAACAGGATGTCAATGCTACCACTATTATTTATATTAATATATGACATTTTGTGATCTCAGCTACGGCCTGTTACTACCTCCAACTAAGAAAAACAGGAGAAAACCTTCAAAAAATCTTCAATATTTTCAAATCCAAGAATCCAGATATTTATTTTTTTTTTATGTTTAACCATATAAATTGATTTTATATTAGTTGGCAAAGCATTAAGAATTTAGGTCGATGGTATACAAAACATTGTCAGTTTGGCTTTGAATAATATACAATACCTTTCCCTACGCGTATTCTGTATATTAGATTTCGGCATATCTATCTTTCCTTTTAGAGCCGCATTTAGGAAGACATAGACATATAATCTTAGCAAAGATAAAATATTAAACTGCCTAAGTAAGGGCAAGGAATGTTTTAATTTTGATTTATATAGAAATTACCTAATTATTTGTTTCTGAGTTTTAATTAATTATAGGCATAAGTGTGTTCAGGTCTGTACCACCCCACACCAACAGTCCATATCTCAGTTTATAATTAGCATGTGCATAATATACAACTTTTAATAATTTAATTCTACAACAAGATGTTAAATAATACATATTTCTCAATGCCAGACAAAGTTTCTTATTTAGTTCCTTAAGGTGTTCTTTCCAGCATAATTTATAATCTACCGTTACTCCCAAATACTTTAGGCTATTGACTCTGCCAATAGTTTCACAGTCGCAAATAACATCAGTTGAGCACGACAGTGCATTATACTCGACTTCAATTTCCAAAAATATTTCATTTTTCAAATAAAAAAATATATATTCAGGTTTTTTTTACTTAGTACCATGCAATGCGTTGCAAACCACCACCTGATACAGCGCACATTCCGGACAAGATACTTCTTAATATCCCTAAGATTTGGTCCGCTATACGCGAAGGCAGTATCACCTGCAATTGAAATTACCCTCTCAGAAACTATTTAATATATAATATAACAAATAACAAAGCACCCATAACTGAACAATGATGACCCCATTTTGGACCTTCATCTCATAATTAACACTATTACCTATTCCAACACATTGTATACGATTCAATAAATAACTAGAGAACAGTTCATATTTATTTCCCGTTATGCCTAATTCCCATAATCTATTTAATAAAAATGTATGTTTCACTGTATCAAATGCTTTTTTAAATGTCGATGAAAAGCCCAACTGTTTTTTGTCCCTTGTTTACAGAACTATATATCTGTAACATAAGCCTATTTAGACAGTACTTAGATTTTGTCTAAAACCAAATTGATTGGAACTAAAATGTTGCATATGATCAAGAAACAATTATCTGGCGATCGCAAACAGCCTTCGCTTTCCGGGACTAAGACTTTTATTGATATATACAGGACTATTCATATGCAAATTCATATGCCATGTTGAAACATCACGCTTTACTTGCCTTTTCTGAACTGAAGCAACCCCTCCGCGAAAAACCGTCTCACAAACGTCACTATTATACGAGTAGGCTCATCAGATCCCACTCTCTTCTTGAAGCGATGGCAGGCATCCACCATTTCACTTTTTATGGGAAAGTCGAATGCAGCACCCACTACCTTAATCACATTTAACACTTCCTCGCCAGGCGTTACAGGAATCCCGTGAATTTCCAAACTATTTCGCTTCCATATTGGTCTATTTCCTACAAATTAATTTGAAGAGCTTGTACTTGCTTTTCAAAGTAACGTTTTCCTTGGTTAATTTGTCCAATTCTTCAAAATATTTTCCTGGTTTTCGTTTAGCTTTTCCATCAAGGATCTGAGTTTCCAAGTCCCTTTTCCACTCTCTCAAAATCTGTTTCCATTTCTATTATCAATTCCATTATATCTTCAAGTGTAACCTTTTTTTGTTCCCACCGTACTCGAAAGAACCGTGCTCTTCCTGCGGATCTTTGAACAATAATCGCACCTCCATATTTTACTCTGGCTGTTTATATATTCAATATCCTTGGCATCCAATTTAACACAATTCCCATGAAACAAACCTTTGTATTCATAACATGTAACTTGCATTTGCTTAATTGTCACTGATTTGGAACACACGTTACGCAAGACAGACATATTCATTAGTTTATCCAATTTAAGTTGGAAGCAGAAACACGCAATAAATATTCACTATTTAATATAATAACTTTAATAATAAACACACTTGCCTAAACATGTGGTATATATATATAACTACAGGTAGCAGAGAGATAAGATAACAGAACCTTCCTGTTAAACATCTACAACTCAACTGATGTGAGTATTCCACTTTAATACTGAATCTACTGCAAGACTCGGAGAAACTTTACATGATCAATTTCAGTTCGCTGCTATTTATTTACGAATACATCCATTTCATTGCAATTTCTGGTATTGTTTGCTGAGAACTAAATCTTTTACAAAATACTCAATAGCCTGTCTGTTTTAAGGCTATGACGATTTCATTTTTAATGTGGTCTTACCTTGGGGGACACATACACAAATATTGGTTGCATCATCTGCATACATAAGAGGTTTTTAAAAATACAGATTCAGGGGCAGATCATTTGGGATATAACATAAATATAATTGGACCCAGCATTTATCCCTGGGAAACCAGGGCCCATTCTATGAAAAGCCTCACTTTATTAACATTCATCAATATATTAACAAACTTTCCTTTCAATCAATGGCAGATACATTTTTTTCACGTTATTTATTATAACATTTGTAATACTTTTTTAATTTTTTAAATCAATACTGGTTTTTGTTATTATATCATTCGTATTCAAATAATTCATAAGTCTATTCATAAAAGCCTTAACAAAAATAAATAGGGAAATTTTACATTGCGTTACACATACAAACCTTAAGTGTTCTCAACTTTGCAAAACCAGAAAAAAAGTTATTATTTTCGTGTTATTTAACAAATTGGTAAAGTTTATGTAATAGCATTTTGTATTGTTTGAGAACAAAAGCTCAGTATTTAACAACATATAATATATTGTACTTATTTATTTGTTACTCCATTTTTTAGCCTAATTGAAGTATTATGTTTTCCAACAGCGTTAACAAGTACGTGATCTAATATCTATTATATTCCAAAATTAATTCCTGTATTTAATATTTGAATGCACAATACAAGTAGGCCTACTAGTAAATATTTTACTTAGGAGTATTTATGATACATATTTGTAATATGAAATCAAAAAATAGTTTAGAAGATATTTCTAGTGATGCCTTATTATTCAGAACTATAAAGTAAATTAAACTTAAATCATTTGTTTGACTATTTTCAAAAATTCATAACGTCCGGAATACCTTTGAAATAGGTGCTTAAAGGCTATATTTATGATTGTCCCAATATATAGCTGCTAATTACTAAATTAACCACAAGTAAAATTTACATTCTAAATTTAATACAAATTTTTTATTATTTCATTATTCTATCAGGATACTTCAATCATAAATAAATTTTAAATAACTAGAACTTATAACTAGACTAACACACAAATGACGATTTTTATTTGTTTAATGATACATTAGTTTGTTTCAGTCATGATTGGTTTAAGATGCAGAGTCAACGTCAAAGAAACTTGCGCGTACACAGTACCCAAAACAAACTTGTAAACTTTGACTTGCACCTAGAAATAATTTGAAATGAGAACCACAGTTGGGCTACCGCAAGATAGTAATTTAGCTAAAAGATAAAATTAGAAAGCCAATAACCTAAAATCTACAACAGGAATGTTGATTTTAGGAATATTTTGCAAGAAATACTGAATATTGTAATTAAGGTTTCTGGCAAACGGAAATTTTATCGGTTTAATAATGTAATTTAGTATTTGTGTAACTTTGTTTGTAACAATTCCTTATACAAAACTCAAAACTAAAATTTAAATTCTTTGGATTTTTTAGCCAATGATTTTTTAAGAATTAAACTATTGTTTTATTACGATTTCGTTGGAACTTATTTCACTTTTTACCCTTATAATGAAAATGATGATCGAAAAAAATGATTAAAGTACAAGCTTTTGTTTTGCTTACTTAGTCTTAAGATTATCATCTCAGAAATCTAAAAATATGATATTACAATTTCAAAGTTTTATACAGTCCTTGTATTTTAAAACTTTTTTATAACCTCCTTCATATTTAAAAGTCATTAAACCTTTGCCATTTTGAAGATAACTGCATTTTACTTTTTATTTCACTGTAAAACTAGTTTTAGTTTCAGTTTCGTTAAATGATAAAACTATTTAAAATACAGTTTTATATTATTAAATAAGATAATCTTTAGTTGACTTAAAATCATCTAAAGTTTTATTAGATGTTATATTCTTAAAGTTTTAAAATAATTACAAGAATTAGGTGTTTGTACAATAACTTTTACTTTCTCACTATACTATAGTATAGAGAAAGTATAGTGATCGCAGGTTTTTGTGGAAATATCCGTTTTGGGACCCCCTGAGTCCAAAAAAGTGGTTTGTAGAAAATGTCTGTCTGTATGTATGTGTGTATGTATGTATACAAAGCTAGAGCGAAAACTATTCGATCGATTTCAAACAAATTGTCACCAGACATGTCAAGTAGGCCTGTATAGATGCACGAAAAACGGTTTTGAAAAATTTGGAAAAACAACCCAATTTTTGGAAAAAACCTAAATAAATCAATTATTATTTTTTTTATAAAAAAACGGCTGTAACGATTTTGATAAAATTTGGCTTATTTGTAGCCTATAATGTACCCTACCATATGCAAAAAAACCGCATCTTTCTCAAAATTCTCGTGTAGCTAATAATAGCAATAATAACTGATTTTTGGGGTTTTTTTGGCCATAAAGGGGTTGTTTTTCAAAAATGTTCAAAACCTTTTTTCATGCATCTATAATTGCCTAATGCCTAATTGACGTGTTTAGTGCAAATTTGTTCGAAATCGATATAATAGTTTTCTCTCTAGATAGTAATAATAATACTTATTAGTTAATCTCCAAATTTAATAAAAAATCACCTCTCCTACCCCACCCTACAAGCACAGTGAACCTGTTTAATAATTTAAATATGTTTGTGAGAAAGTATGTGCCAGTTCCTGGTACCGTTTATTTACTAACCAATTAATCAATAATATTATGTATACATGTTATAATGCACAAATGCATTTACACTGCACAAATGCGATATTCAATGCCTACTAAGGTTTTCAGTATAAAATATGAAATTTTTTAGTAGTCTAAAATATTGAGAATATTTTGTGTTGATTACGAATGCATTTGTTTTCAAATGTTTTAAAGTCAAACTAATTCTATGTTGTTCATAAAGATGACATATGTTTGAACTTGTACAGATTAATTTTTTAAACGCATTTACTTCACTCTCTAGAACGTACAACAAGTTAATCGGTTGGCTACAAGTTGTCTAACCACGTTACACTGAGGTTGAATATTCCGGAATCCATTAGTTAACTGTGTGTTTACTTCTCCCAACAAAATAACTCGACAATGTAAATTGTGTTTAGTTTATAAAATAAAAATACAGTTTTGGGGGAAAATCCTTTCCCGTTTATCAAAATGTCCGTGATCTTGGCGCACTTATATCAAAGCTCCTTTTTAAAGCCTTTTAGATTAGTTTTTAAGAGAAACTAAAAATGTTTTAACCAGTTTGTAATGAAACACATGCGTTGATATTAGCGTGAATAAATGCTACATATTATCTTACACTATTCGTTTACAATTCAACATTACTCTTTACAAACACGTAAATTATGGTAACTGTATTTGGTTTTATGACCAAGTTACCAAGTTCATCACGATTAATAATATAAAGGAAAATTATATTATATCACGAGTAATAAGGAAAATTATACTTATTTAATTTTAATTATTAAAACTCTTTTGCTACCATTTTTATAATATGCATAATACTTAAGTGTATTTTTATTATTTTAAAGTTTTATAATGTTGTTTATTTCTGATAATATTTTAAGAAATTATGTACTAGTTTAAATGTTAATACAAGACAAAATATTTACTTACAAAACCAGTAGCATTTCACGGAGTTAGTCAAATTAATAAGTAAACAACTAAATGAGATATTTTAAATTCAAAATATAAACAACTTCATAACACAATCTATGCACTGTAGAAGTTGCGTTGCGTTTGAGTACATAATACGTATGATTTGTAAAAAAAATATGCTTTCCTTTTATTCTATCAAATAACACCTGCCCGACCAAATAGCTTTGATATCTTCTAATAAAATAAAGACATGGGTTTCTCAAAGAAACGATTGTGGTATTGGGATTTATGTTTCTACGAAATAAAAACAAATTTATCTCCTAAATTATGTCAAATAATTGAACAATAAACATTTTATTGTTAGGAATAAAATGAAATGACTTAATAAAGTTCTGCGTACTGTTTAAAACTTCTACAGACCATAGTTCAAGAATACAAATTACAGCAATCGTACTGTATACAACAACTATTCACAGTAATCTTTTTAATTTAAAAAAAACAATACAATTTATTTTAATTTGAAGAGTTTTAATATTCAACATATTAATATACAAGTGTAATCTCGTGAGGGGTTTAATAAATACTTAAATTAATGAAAACATTTGCAATAAATTTTATGAAGATGTCATTATATATATTTAGTTTTGGATCGTGTAGTTAGTAATCTGTTCAAATGATTTAGAAATTTAATTTGCTTATACAAAATAATTTGCAACACATATATAATAATGATTTATACCAGCCGGGGAGTTTGTTTTGTTATTATATGCATATTTAAAACATATTTAGTCACAAATTTTATAGGCTAATTCATATTATAAATTTTTTTATTCTTTATTATTGCATAATGTGGTAATAATAATCAATTCCCTATTGTTTGTATCTTTTTGAATTTGTATTTTTAATAATTTACGCAATTTTATCTATAAAGTATTAAAGATTTGACTAAAAACAATACAAATTATGTAAAAAATGTTAGTGTCCGTCTGCAATCGGATTTATTTTGCTATACTTTTACTGTTTTATTATTATTTGTCTCTAAATACTAAGAAAAAAATCACTCTTACGGAACCCATTACTTCCTTTTGTAACAGAAAAAAAAGTTAAATAAAATTACTTAAACATTTATATTAAAATTGAAACTATATTCGTTTTCTATATAAAGGCTACTTTCGTTTTACTAATAAATAATTTTAAATCAATTTTGTACAAGGCATGACATTCTTTAAACATTAGTTACTGATGTTGGTGGATCTTTAATGACAATGAATATGACACATTTGTAACTGATTATAAATACAAACATGTACTAAGAAGCCCAAAACATTTACAACAAAATTTCTCAGCTGACACTGCTGTTATAATGGCTGTAGGGATACTTAAAAATTTTATTAAGATAATTTAGATCCATATTTATTCTTTTTATGTTATAGAAATACTTTAAAACCTCATTTGACTTAATTAGCACAGTTATTGTTTTCTCGAAACTTCAATACCTTGTTACCACATAATAGTAGTTATCTTAAGTAAAAATGTATTAGCACTAAGAAAATGAAAACAAACTGTACACAAATAAAAAATATTATAATGAGACAGTTAAGCCTTTACCAGATATTATATCCATAACAATGTGTTTTTCTAAATATCTTTAGAATTTTCTTGGACTCCTGAGAAAATTATAAGTAAAGAAACAATTCCACGATCTTAAGTCATAAAATATTAAAATGGTTAAAAAATAACGAAGAATAAGAAAGTTAATTATACTTTCTCCAAAAGGCAATGTTCAAAATCAAAATACTAGTTCCAATAAAACAAAATTATAATAAAATTCAAAATAATAATACGGGCTTATTAAATTTTAGTTATAGTAGTTTTAAAGACAATAACTAGTTTTAGAAAATAATGCAATTAAACAAATGGATGGTTACATTACTTTTGGTAGAGCACAAGAACAGGAGCGTTGTTGCATTCAAGTCAGTTTTCGCAATGCGGACTTAACCGCGGAATGCATAAACCGTTACATGACATCTACTTTCAGTATGCTTGCACGATCTCTGGTTGACTTTGATAGTTATAACAGATGTTTTGTTTGGAAGGGTGCCAAGAATGATTTGAATTGAAATTTAAATGGTACTGGTAACTTATGTGTTCGAAATTTGACTTATTTTGATTGTAAAGTAAGCAAATTCTACTTGTGTTTCACGTTATTAATTGGGATTTATTATAAGTATGCACATTCTTAATTCGTACCTTACGCTAAAATAAAACGAGTGAGAAAAGACACAGAGTAAGCTCGATGGAAATATAATGATAAATATTTGGTAAACTTGTGGAATTCTTAATAAGTAAATAATTCGAATGTTAAACTGAATAATAATAATTTAACAAATAAATAAAGATAAGAGATGATTAATTTTAAAGTATTTGTTTAAATATTAAAAAAAAGCATTTTCCCTCGCAGGGAGGACAAAGGGATATAGCTTATACAGTGGCGAATGTGGTCAAAATAATGTCATTTAAATGTTTGGTTCATTTGTTTTATTTAAAAATCATGTGTGTAGGAAAATGTAAACTCATGACGTACAAAAATATATTTTGATTATCATTGCAATAGCAATAAACTGCATAAAATAACTGATAAAACAGCTGATTCGGATAAATAGCTTAGAAACAAAATTACAGGTTAGGTCTATTTTATATTATTTTAATTGTCTTAAAGGCATTACTTACACATAATTTTTGTTTTTGCACATCTATGGCGTAGTACCTTTCCAATAGTATACGTTTCATTCTTCTCCATTTATAATATATATAGCCTACTAAAAAAAGTGCTAAACATTTTGATATTCACGTATTATGATTATATTTTAAACTGATTTAATTTAATTTCTTTTGCGTGTTGTTAAAACGACAAAAGCATAAACATTATACTTTGTCTCAAATTTTATTTATAGCAAACAAATGACTTATATGTATATATCTAAATAAATGCGGATGTTTAAATATTGTGTAAACTAATTGGGATGAGGTTAGGGTGGATTTACCTTATTTACCTTTTCTTAGATTTTAATGTATTTTATAAAATTCTAATTTAATTTTTTTCAATAAGAATTTTTACTTATATTATTTATTTTTAAGGCGAACACCAAAAGCTACTCGTAATTATTATCATCTGTGTATATGGGACAAATTAGTTATGCCTTTATAATATGTTCTTAATTTTCTTGGTTCGTTTTTAGATACAGATTGTAGCATTTTTTCACAAACATTACCTAACCTAACTTAAAATAACTGAACTTTAACTCAGATTCTCCCTAATCATCCCTATTAAGATCTTTAAAGAATTTTAAAAATCTTTCCTATTAAGATTCTTCTTAATGTTATCTTAATTTGCCTTGAAATGAAGAGGGGTTAAATAACTGTAGAAGGTGTAATGTCAATTGACTATTTCAATTCATAAAATTCGTCTCCTTGAGATGTTAAACAGTACTGCTAAACTCTCTTTGGTTATTTGCCAAGGTAAATTAAAGCGCTGTCAACCTTAAAACATCGAGAATTATTGGAAACAGTGAGGATATACATGCAACAGAAAACAATGCAAAGCAAAAAATGCACAGAATGTTGTAAATGTCTGTTTACTTTATTAAAAATACCAATGTATACAAATATTTCAGAATCTGGTACTAACATTTTTTTTAATTGCAGGAATCCCTTTTTAACACTTTTATATTTTTTATTTGTAATTAAATAAAAACCAAACTACAAACAAATTTGTATTCTACCTCACGGACCGTGTTTATTTTAATACTGATAACAACAAATACCAATGTACAAATTGTACAGAACAACATTACCTGTAAATAAGCTGAAGTTGGCAAAATTACAAATTTAATGAACGCAGAAAATCGTAAAAATTTACACTATCAAACATTTTGTTCACATCATTTTACCTCTTTATATTTATTGTTTAAGTTAAATATCTTGTTTTGTAAACATACTTATACTTTCGCAGTTTTGAATGCATGATAAGAACGTTAATAATATCTTCATGATCCCATTGATAGCATTTTTCTCTGCCCACCTCTCACAACAATCCGGCAACGTTTGATTTATTGCTCTAATTCTGTGTTAAACAAGTTACTCATATCCAATGAAATCTTTTAATTTAATTTATGAAACTAAAAAAGCTCAAACAAATTTATTTTGAAATATAAGAATTAGTTATGTCTAATTGCAAGTTTTAGTTCCTGCTAATGAGACAAATTCGTTTGCGTAATGTATTAACTGTTCTGAAAAACAGTATACACTGTAAAACTGTATTTATATCATGTGTCCCAAAAGTCCCCCCCCAATATAATTTTTTTTAATAATGGAAATAAACAGATTTGCTTTCGGGATTGTTAACATGAACAAAAATTTAGTTTTTTGGTGTATCGCCAAAATGCTAAATCCGGCCATGTCCAGAGGACTTAGCTTTACTGTTTTTATACTAATAGCTATGTTTTATAACTAAGATTGAGTGATCTACTTTAAAAAATAACAGATGTATCATCTTTAACATTTCAATGTTATTTAAAATGGGAGAAAATTATAACTTTGATTGGCCATTGTATTGGATGGAGTCAACGAACAGACCTCCACTTTGCGCCAATCTTCTTCTTTTATCAAGGCTTTTAAAATGAGGTGTCACTCAACATGGTTTCTCATTTAAAATTTTCGATTTACCCTCAAATACCCCATTTTTGGGGGAGGGGTTGAAATTTACGATACACCAAAAAACTCAATTTTTTTTCATGTTACCAATCCCCAAAGCAAATCTGTTTATTTAAATTAATAACAAAAATAATAGGGGGCGATGGGAATTTTGGGTCAAATGGCATTCGTTTTATATTGTTCTTTAATAATCAGTATAAAAGGCCCATGTTTACTAAATAGTTGTAGTTAGACCATTAACAAAAATTTCTAATAGTACAAATGCTTAATAGTATTTTGAAAAAGGTGCCTGACAGATATTTTGTTGGTACTATGCTAGCGAAAATGTTTGTGTGAACAATTTAAATTCTTTAATATACATATTTTTAAATAGAGAGAAATAATTTTAACTTTATGGTTATCTTTTAATTACAATAATCTTAAAACGGACACTCCATGAAAAGAATGTGTTGGTGCGTTATATAATTGTCACTCATTATTCAATGATTAGAAAGTGTTTTAAATTAAATGTTGTAAAGGTTATACATTTTATATACCCTGAGTACTGATTACCCATAACTGACGTTCAATAAAAAATGTTTCATGAGTTTAAATACAACGAATTGGTAAATAACAAACTACATAAAATTGGTAAATATCACTGACTACAAACAATATAAAATTTTAATATATTTTAATGTATATTTAACACAAACGATTCAAGTACGGCTTATTATTTTCAAACTGATTTTTTAAGCTCATGTGATTTTTCATTTATAGATTTTTTATAATTACTGTGAATTCATAAACAATGAGTAAACCAAAAAGCACTATGCCAACGGTGCGATATTGTCGCAGAACGAAAATGAAGGCTGCAGAAAGATATCGTATAGAATAAAAGTTTTTTGCAGGTCATAAACTAGGGATGGGTTGATTCTCCATACTACCGATACTTTATATCTAGAAATACTCAATTTAAGCTATGTTATTGTCGGACTTACTAGTTCTCCGTATTTTGAATGCAATCTGCGGTATTTGCAATCAAATTCTCTGTATTTAAACCTAATTCAGCATTTAACAATAAATATCATTAGGGAAAAATGTAAAACTTTCTTAGTTTGATGTACGTAGACATTTTTCCTAGTAAAATGTTGAGGCAATTGTTTTGTTTTTTAAGTAAACACATCTTGTTTTATTTTTATTCATGCGGATTAGTTATTTGTACACAGGAAGGTAAAGTAGGTTCAAGGTCAACCACTTACGGATTCCTTTCTTATCGTGTCTATAGAATTAGGGTGTCTACCGTGACGAAATGTTATACATTTTATAGATCGGTAACAAAAGTTTTTAAAGTATAATAATTGTATTTGTTTTAGGTAGGGTAACACATTTTGGATATTTTCGGTATTAAGTTACCCGTGATTTGTTTTCTGTGGGAGTCCCGACATAGTGCCTTTGTTTTACTTGTCATTTATTCCCACAAATAGCAACATTTAATTTCCACTTTATCCGAATTTTACAAGTGTCATCTAAATAACATTTTTGCGGACATCACCCATTGTAATTTAAATTAAGTATAACACTGGTATTTCATAGAAACAAGAACAAATTATTGTCCTTGGGAGTTTTTTTTGTGTGTACATAGGCCTACGCTGTTGTAGGTATATTAAATTGTGTTTTAATGCCGACGTTTTATAAAATTAGCGCTAATTATATTCGGATGTCGTATTCTTTTGTGGACATTCGTCATTGTATTTTAAATAATAGTATTTCAACAATGGTAGTTCCTAAAGTTGGCACAAATTGTATTCGGGCATCGATATTTTTCTCGGACATACTCTGAGATTGTATTTATTACAAATAATTAGGCTTAGTTGAGTTACTGTTTGCTTTTTTTTGATAGGTATCGGTATCGAGAATCAAAAAATTTGGTAGGGATGGGTCCATAAAAGAAAATTTTAACTCGATCTTCAAGAGTACCTAGTAAAATTATTGCTATTTTATAATCTCTGTACTAGACATAAATAATTATCATTTGTACACTAGTCGATCTGTTTCTCTAGTCGTTCCATTTCAAATGACATTCTGACCATCATTATGTCTACGGTTTTTAATCGACTAGTCCTTCCATAGCAACCGACTAATCGATTACATAAGGGACTAGTCGAATAAACGACTAGTTTAACTAGTCGATTAGTCCATCAAGATTTGGATTGCTATTAATGCGTGAAACGTGATTTGAAAAATATTGAGATGGGGGTCTGTTATTACCAATGTAATGATTAAAAGCTCTCTTGCCAACGATTTTTCTTATGAAGAGATTGGCTCTACTGATATGTTGGCTTACATAATGACTAATGGACGTCCTGCTGGTTACAAAGGAAACAATTTTTGAAACTTGCCCTATGTCAGAAATACTGGACTCGGTACTACAACCACTTCAAACTAGTCTAAAAAAATAAATTAATGTCCCAAACAGTAACAATCAAAGATGTAAGGAGAATCCAAGAAAATTTGAATGAATTCTTGCACGTTTCAAAATATAAGAAAACCATTTCTGAATGCTTAAAATAATTTTTCTTTTATGAGGTGGGCCTGTGTGGAACAATATATACCATTAACTTTTATATACAGTCTATTTACAGTCAGGAAAAATGTAAAAATATGTTTTGTACTTTTATAGAGGGCCAACTTTAGTACATCAATAGAACAAAATGCAATGTTTGAGAAGGTGAAACACAGAAAAATTATTTTGGGGGTTATAAAAATTAATGTTTTAACATTCTCAAAGTTAATGCATTTATAAAAACCAACCTTGAAAGCACAGTTACCTACAAAGCGTTTTCCCCAAGGAGCTATAATGCCAGAGCCATGCTTCGTTTCATTAACATTCTATGTTCCAAAGCTCACATTCATTATAAGTAAACAAAACTTTAAGTCATATGTTTACTTCAGAGATTAACTTTGGCACAACTAACACATACATAAGGGTCTCGAGGGGTTGAGGATATTTCCAAGCAGGTGTAAATGAGTAGAGGCTTTGCTAGCTACTAAATAAGTGTAATTCCAAATTTTAATAGAACTTTGCATCCTCACAATGTTAACTGTATAGCAGCAAGGTTTACTGCATAAATATAATATAAACAAATTATTAATCTACGATAATTTTTATTAAATAGGCCATCAACTTTATGAACTCATAATTATCAATGAATATGTTTTTATTAAAAATAGTTTTTTTATAAAATATTCATCCGATTCGTTTAAAATTTATAACACATATAAATAATATATCTATAATTATTTTTAAAAGCATAAAACTCTACGACAATATTTAAGCAGATAGGCCATCAATTTCATAATTTTAGGCCTCTTTTCTAGGCACAACACAGTAGGGATATTCTTAAATAGTAGCGTAGGGAAAGATAAAATACAGTTATTACGAATCGTCTTCGTTCGTTTGAACAAGAAAACATAGAACTTTACGTTGTGGATGTAGCTACACTAATTATATTCTGGGGAAACAAATCATCAACTTTGTCTCATTGGCACGACTTGACCCTAGGCAGTATTTGTAATTTAAGTTTATAAATATAATTCAGAAATACCATAAAATCATAATAAATAAAACTTACTTTTTTATAAAAATGTGTTCTCACATATTCTATAAAAAAATGATTTAATAAATAAATTAGTCACACAAATATTATTTGTCGTATGTTACATATTAAATCATTTATTTGTACGGAAATTATTATTATTTGTAATAACAATAAAATAATAACGCTCTATAAGAAGTGAAATAGACCTGTTTCAGATTAAGCAATGTATAGCTTTAACGAAATTTAATTAACTATATAAGATTTAATTTAGTCCATAATTTATAAAACTTACACTACATATATCTTAAACAATAAATAATGATTCACACTATGTATTTTCAAATGGGTTTACTTATTATAATATCCAAATCTATAAATATTATAAATGTACAATGGAAAATCACATGTTTTTCAAACAACAAATGCATAGCACTTTTATTCTCTTTTATTTTACATTAGAATATAATTAAGGATAAAATTAAATACGTTTTACTGCATTCATAATTATGTAAATCGTCATTATTAAACTTTGCCTCCATCAATTCACAAAGTAAATTATTGTAAATACAATTTTCTTTTAAATGAACATTAATATGTTTAAAAAAGTCAAACCAACTGCTACTGTGTAACATAGCAAATCTAACTGGTGTCAAATAATAATCTATTTTACATTCTAATAAATTAAATAAACGCGTTATTACACACTATGAATTAAACGTTGACTATATTTTCCTTAATAAAAATAATCAATTTATTACGTTAAAAGGTTTTAGTCACTTGGTAAGACAGTACCAACTTGAAGTTATGCAGATGAAAGGATTTAAACCATTGTCAAAATGTGTACAATGGGAGTTACATGGTTAGGAGACAAAGCAATTGTAGAGATTAAACCCAACCGCTCATAGATTTATACTCACAATGACAGAAGTAACTACTTAACACATAATATTCCATACTTATTTATTTATGTATACGATTAAATAAAACCTCAATTTACTCATTCCAGGTGCAGTAATACCATTTCAAAACATTCAATAATAGTGGGACCTGATCAAAGATGTTATCACTTCCAATCACAAAGTGCAATAACTTTACTAAATTGAGATTTGGTATTTCATGAAAGAAACATTTGTTGAAGTTGCTAAAGTATAGTTTAATCAAAATAATTTAATCTCGAGAATATTTGAGTATTTTGACTAATCTAGTTTATAACCACTACGAAGATATTACTTTAATTAATAATAGTAATAATAATATTTTTTTGCAATTAATGTATTTAAAAAATTTTAGTTAGAATACAAAAGACGAGATATTAGTGTTTAACGAATCGAATGCCAGTAATTATCTTCTAACTTAAATTTACGTTTTAGTCAGTGCGACTTTCACGATGTTAGTGAAACGATTACTGTTGAACGATAATCGATGCTTATCCAATTTGCTAGGCAAGTCAGCAGTTTGCTGATTTTTCACTAGTCGCCTGTTTTTATTGGCAGTCACATCGTCGTAAATTTAATTAAATGAGTTTAAAGTTGAGTAAATGTAAAAGATTATTAATTAAAATTTGTTTGATTGAGGAGATGTAAGACGACGGAATACTTATTTATACTTATGGGATGAAAAGAGAAAAAAACCCGTATATTTAAGCTCACAAATGAAGAGAGACGGTATCAAAACAATTTTACTACCCTACTGCGTGAAGGTAACAAAACGATTTCCGAATTTTTCCGTCTTTCTGAACAGTTTGACTTCGTAATTGGATTAATCAAAGACGATATCTACAAATAATCATACAAAAGAAATCCGTACCCTGTATTGCCCGATGAACTTGATAATAATATTGATGTAAATACTGTTATTAAAGTTATTATTGTTTACTCTCTGAAACCCATATATTATCTTTAACTCGTGATCTTTTTACGAAACATGTGACAGCTGCCACAGTGAGGGATAATTCGCTACTTCCTCCATCATCACCCGTTTCGGAAATTGAGAAGGAATGGTACACGATTATTTAAACAAAAATAATCGATAACGACTGACTATTATATTCACTCTTCTCCTGAAAGACTATTCGAGACGTAAGATCGTCTTCAACGACTCTACCCGCTGTCGCTCCAAGCAACACTGCAATAGTAGCAGCGAGGAAAACGTAAGCAACTGTTTCGGATGCCCAACAAGTATTTGAATGAACGAGGGCTTTTAATAACTACACGATTCCGCTTACCAGGCGCATTTAAATTCATTCAGTAATTATCATCATTAACTTTGAAACTATATACACAATATTATCACCGTATAAACTTATCCAACTTAAGTTAAGAAACAAAAGTAACAATTTCTGTTTAAATTTATTATGAATAAAGGACTTACATAAATTAGAAATGAAAGTTCCATAGTTGATTCACAAATACCTGTCTCTTGCACAGGCAATGCAATAACACAGGTTCTTAAACGATATTTGAACTACTGATGTTAACACATTACGCTTCGTTTTTTTTATAAATATTGCTAACAAATTGACATTAAACAACAATAATAATTATGTGAATCTGTTTAGTGACAATATAAAATATGAACAAGTTCGCCGGATTGCATCTAATAATATCCGTTTAGCCAACATAGAGTTCTTGTTTCCTTATACTTATATAATATTAGATTAATATCTCTACAGAAAAGGACAATGACGAAACACTCGATGCCGAAGTATATTGCTAACAGTACAATATTGAACTTAAGTAACACCTGTTGTTAACTTTACTGCTGTATGTGATACATTTGAAGATTACTATAATAATCTTCAAGTCTCTAATTGGAAATATTAAGGCATCAAAATATTAAATTGGAACTCCACTTACAACTTGTATGTTATAAATATTTAGAATATATTATAATTCCATCGTTTTTCTTAGAGATTAAATGTAAGTAAATGTGTAAATTTTTGTTTGTGCAACCTTATTATTTTCAGGCTTCCTTAAAAAGAAAAGACTATCTGTTTCTATCGATTAAATTCAGAATTAACTGATAAAGTAGTCAAAATTAAACTTCGAATAGTCACATAAAGTAGGCCTACGCTAACCTTCTTTGTGTGATCCAATAATAATTGTATAACATATTGCAAAATATTATAAATATATAAACAATAATAATAAATATTTATTTACTATGAATAAAGGGATATATTTAAAATTG
Organism: Philaenus spumarius; assembly: GCA_018207615.1. Taxonomy (NCBI): domain Eukaryota; kingdom Metazoa; phylum Arthropoda; class Insecta; order Hemiptera; family Aphrophoridae; genus Philaenus; species Philaenus spumarius. The sequence goes on from JAGFPH010005916.1 coordinate 64,242, forward strand.
CAATAATAATATTATTTTTCAGGACCTTCGTATGTCCTGAAATATCAGTTAACTCGTGAATAAATTATAATAATATTATGAAGCCGTAAAAAATGCTCAAATGAAATACATACATAAAAACCTAATAGCGTCTCATCTAAATAAAGTTCTATGCATGTTAATAAATTTAGTTAAGAATGTAGCTTAAAGAGTTGGTTTACTTACCTATAACTTCTACAAATTTAATGAGTTTGTATTCAATACCCAACCTAGGTTATACTTTTTATTTTAAAGACATTTTAATAAATAATATTTTGTGAAGAATGTAATATAACCTCATCGTTAGTAAGTAGTTATTATTTCAAAGCAGTAACGTCATAATGTTGGTAATCTATATAATAGTACAAACTTATTCTTCTTACAGGTAAAATATCTAGATAATTCTTTGTAATTCAATTAAATAAACATTTGTTTTATATTGAGATATTTTATTAAAATTGCAATTATTATTTTATACATGTGTATCGTCAGAATCACTAAATTAAACTTGAATTCAACATTCTGTCTTTAACAGTGGTGGTCCTAGATCTCATATTAGCACACGTCATGCTGTTAATTGCCAAACTAACAGTCTATTTCAGCGGTCAAATCTAGGTAGATGTTTTTGGAGAAAGGTTAATTTTGACTAATCAAGTAGTTGAAAGCTTAAACACGTGTAAAGTTTGAAATGAAAGACAATTTGATTAATTAAAATTTTAACTATCAAGGTAGAAATACGTCATCGTACTGTCGTTGAACTACACAACAAATGTGGTCATTATACCTTAAATTACTTAAATAATTACACACCAAGGGATACAGACGTCATTAACCAGGTAGAAACATGTTTTTTTCACATTCTCGTTTTAAATATAAGTTACTGTAAAAGAATTTGAATTCTTTATATTAAACTGTTTAAATTATGATTGCATATAATTATTATTTTGTAACTAACACATTTTAAATAAAATGTCTGTTTTTAATAAGAACACGTTTTTAATAATGTGACTGTATTTATATTTTTTATATAAAAATTAGGTCTCATTATGGAAAGCATTAATTGTTTATAATTATTAACTTAGTTTAAAACCATAACTAGCGATATAAGTGATATATACTAGCAATACTACGTTTGCATTTAATTGTATTAGTGAACACAAACCTGTAAACTGTAAATTAAGCGGGACCTCTTCACTAATCTATACTAATATTATAAAGAGGTAAAGTTAGTTTATTACACTTTTTTATGTAGGGGTAATCTCTAGAACTACTGAACCGACTGAAAATATAGATTTACTAATAAAAAGCTACACTATCCCTGAGTAACATAGGCTATAATTAATTCCGATAAAAACATTTCTTTATTTCAATATTTGTAAATTTAGTCGGAAAAAATCTTAGACTTATAAATCAACATATTGTATTTACATTTATTATCATAGCAACCAATTGAATAAAATAACAGATAACAGCTGTTTGCTTTAATATTTCCATTAACTTCTAATTTCAAACTTTGTATTTCTAACATTTAGGTTAGGTTTTTTTTAGTGTAGACCTGAGCCTTGCTGGTTCTTTTAACCTTTATTATAACTGCTGTTATAAAAATATACGAAATAATTACATTTGAACATTTAACATTATTTACCGTCTTAGCTTTGGGGTTATTATTAATCATACTCCTTTATTATAAAGAAAACATAACATGATTATGTGCATGGAAGGCTCCAACGGGGTTGGCGTGAGGAACACGCAGGGGTTTCCCCTAGTTATAAATAATTTTTGGATGAGATATGTAAAGAATTTGGTAAGGTAAGACATTTTTACTCTAAAGTCTCGTCACATTCTTTTGTAATATATACAATTATTTCACATTGTTTTCTAAATTCTTTTATTTTGTATACAAACATAGATAAAATTCGGTATTTTAGTAGATTATTTAACATTTTAGTACATTATTATACCTTTTGATATTACATTTGTTATAACAGTTATCTTGTAAGTTAGTTTTACAAATTTATTATTATATGTTTAGTAACAACTATGTGGTTGTTATAATCAAATTATAAAATAATTTAAAAATTTTAAATAAATTGTAAAAAGAGATAACCTTTTACTGTATAGCATCTAAACCATGTAAAATAAACAGATGAAATAAAATAAAAATCAGGTAACTATCCCAATACTTTACATTATAATTTTATGATTTAATTTGAATATGTTCCCTCTAGTAATAATTGTTTTTTATATGGAACGAACATTTTCTCTAGATGTTATTTAACAGATTAAGACCTCTTCTATAGATTTATTATATTCTTCGAATAAATATGAAAAACTCATTAATGAAATTTGCAACCCTCAAATTATTTACTATGTCATTCTGGTGTTAAGTAAAAGCTATTTTTAATTTTGTTTTTTTCAAATCTTGGCACCTTTAGTATTTTAAACATTAGTTAAAACTAATCATTATTAAAATACTAATAAAATAATAACTTCTATCGTTATATTAATTAATTATTTTACAATTATTACATCTATTATTACAATTAGAACATACATTTCATTTAATGTAAATGTATAAACAAATTCCAAAAATATTACGCAATACACAGTAAAAACGAACAATCACAGACACTTTGGTAACTTATTATCACACAAAAATTTCAATGGATTTTTATTTTCTGCCTTGGTGAACTTAAAGGTCCAGGGGCACACTATACCGCTCTGACACACGGCTAGGGCAGTGCAAGTTAAATTTAAGGGGGCACTCCACCTTTAAAAAATGTTTCTTTATTTTTAAAGCAAACCTGATTATTTTATGTTTTATAATATGAGTGTTGGTTATAGTGACTTTTCCATAAGTTTTGGCCCCCTATCCCCCTCCCCCCTTGGGGTTAATTTTTACGGATTAAACTAGGCTTCACTGTGGCAGACATAACTCAAGTTGTATTTGAGATAGCCTCATATTTTTAAATTTTGTATTTTAAAGAGGGCATTCCATTCTACAACCTGTAGTATGGAAATTAAATTATATAAAATATTTCTGTAAAAAATATGATATTAAATTTTTTTATAAAAAATTGAAGTAAAATCTTTTTTTAATAATCTCTTAAAATCTTTATTATAGGAACTAATGTATGTCCATACTACAGGTTGTACAATGAAATGTCCTCTTCAAAATAAAAATAAAATTATGAGGCTATCTCAAATACAACTTGAGTTATGTCTGTCCCAGTAAATGAAAACGTGAGAAACAAAACTTTCGGAAAACGGCCTAGAAAAAGGCTCAGTTACTTGGAGAATATACATGTACGCGTTTCGTTTTTAGATAAAATAAACTAATTATAAGCATATTATCTATACTTATTATATATCAAATTGTTCAGAAAATCACGGGAAACAAAACTAGGTGAAACAAATTATTTTTTCATATTTTTCAATATTAAGGTGGGCCCCCTTAAGTTACATTAGATAGTAACGGTGCAAGCTTTTCTAACAACAACTACTAGAATCGGTTTTCCAAGTTAAGTTTGGTTTCATTGTCGTCTAACCTTCACCTTTAATAATTGTTTACAGTTTTGAAATAAATGTGGAGTTTATGGAAAAGTACAAAAAGAAGTTTCGTTAGAATCTTAGATGCATTTATTACAGCTATATAATATGAAAATGTATGCTTGAAATATCGTTTTTACTCTTAACTTGGAATTTATAAAGGAGATCACTATTTACATTCGATATTGTTTGTCAATACATCAGTATTAAGATACTTTTCTTTTGTTGTTTTGGCTTAAGTAGTTATTTTAATTCTTATTTTTTATTTGTTCCAAACAGTATAACATTATTCATCTGCGACGTGTAGAGTTAAACATACTAAATACTAGATAAGCATAGTTGCTTATGCGTAGTGTTTAAGAATGTAAGAAGTCATTATTTTACCCACATTATCAAATTTTATATTTTTAAAAGGAGTCTACGAAAACGGCAAAAAAATAATGTAGTTCACAATTTAATAACTAAATTAAATTTACTTGTGTACGAAATAGTGGGATATTCGATGTTTTAAACGGTTTTTAGCAACTCCTCGGAACGTTTTCGATTTATATTCCTGAACAACTAAAGGTTCTACACATTTATTTATTGAAAACAATACAATTTTATAAAAGCCTATTTTCATTGTGATATAATTGTTAGGTTTAAATTTGTAGTGGAATGATAGGCTTTCTAATTTGTAAATACATTTTATTTTTGTATAAGAAGCTACTTTAGCTGAAGTACCTAAAGATTCTGGTATTTTGATATTGTATTCCAAAGACCTATAGAAATTTCATTGCTGAAAATTAGTTTTAGATTTATATTAACATGAAAAATAAATTAGCAGAAAACACGATTTTTTAAATAGGCATATTTTTTTTTGTTGGAAAACAAAATTCAAAGATTAAATGCTTGATATAATTTTTTTTATTACTCTAGGTATTAAAATAATCCATCTCAATGAAACTGTACTAAAATATAAGGTAAAAATTGTTTCTGTAACAGGACGGGGGAGAAAAGTTAGACGAGAATGGGGCAACCTTGAACAGTCGGCCAAGTTTTCGCCGCAACATAATAGTTTTGCAGGCAAGAGTGGTTCTAGGAGACTATAGTTAGTCACGGAAGGGAGAGACTATTGTGGCAAGACAAGGAAGTTTGTCGTTGTGGCATGGAGTAAACCGACCTTATATACAGTTATAGGAACTAAATATTCATTATATGTTTATATTGCTTTATATTAACTATATATTTATATATTTTGTTAAGAATAATCTTTCACAAATAAAACCATTCAGTCATACTTAGAAAATTCCGTAAGAAAAGCAATATTTAAATTATACCTATATTATTTGTTCGTGAATATCTCCTACGAAATATTTCTCATGTCTTTGAATTATTTCTAACCCGAAAGTTAAATATATCAATTTAAAATAAACTATGTAATGAAATAAGAAATGCATTTAATAAAGAAAATTGTAATACTTTCTCATGAAGTAAACATCTTAAAAATGTATGTGAATTTAAATAATATGAACATGAAGTAAAAATGTATCTGAACATTCATGGTATGAATTGAGAAGAATTAAAAAATGAAAATAGTTTAAAAAATATTGTTTACAGTTTCAAATTATCCGAATTTAACTTTTTTAAATATTTGTTGTCAAGCTAACAGATAATTTAACTTTAATCTTACAATTACTACGGTCAAAACAAATCTCCTATGCTGTCTAAGAAAATTGCTTGTAACGTAGAATATATATTTTTTAGGTGTAGCTTTGGGAAAATGTAATGTATTTTTGGAAGTATAGGAAAAATTCCCCTAATTTTTGTAGGAGTAAACATTAGAAAACGGATCAAAGAAATGTACTTTACGTAATGAGAAACTGCCTTTTGACATCCTTTCTTTATCAAATAAAGGGAGGTTTAAAAAAGGATGTTTGAGGATGGTAATTAATGAATCACGAAAAAAGGATTACTTTTGAACACAGTATATTGTCAACAAGTTGAAGGCCTGTAGAAAAGAAACATTTTCATGAGCTTTTAAATTCAACATAATTTATTTAACAATTTCTCCTAGCTAGTAAATAATAGTTTTTTTTAGTTAAAAATATCATTACCACAACTAATTGGCCTCAAAATCTACCACTACGTTAAGCTTTTTATTTGATAAATAATACAAATATTAGAATACTCTCAAAAACATTTATCTCTTTTTAACTATTTTCTGCGTTTTACGAATATATAGATAATAGTTGAACAATAATAGTAACATTTATGTAAAACCATAAATAAAGAATTTGAAGAAATGTACAACTTTAAACCTTAACTTTAATTCTGTGTCCAATTACTATGAAAAACAATCTTTAATTGCGTTTATGTAAAAAAAAAAAAAATGCGTGTGTGGGTATTTCATTTTTTTTTTTGTCTATCCGTATATGTTTGAATTATTTTGCATAACAAAACTAAATAAAACATATCATTAAAAAAAAACAAAAAACAAAAAAACTATATCAGTTAGTAAAATAATTGTATCTAGCTATGTTGATCTCTGACTTAAATAGTATGATACAAAGTGACATAAATAAATTGTAAGCTGAAGTAAAAAAGTAAGTAATATTAAAGGTGCATAGTATACAAATAAACTGAATAACTCCATGTTACCGTTAACTCTTGTGGTACGTATAGGATTCCTAATAATAATTAACTCATTGGTATTTAGTATTAATCTACAACCATCATAAATATGCATAACAAAATAGTTTTACAATTACTATGAAATACTACGTAAGTCCAACAGGTTTGCAACAGGTTACATCTAAAGGAGATGTAACGTCTGCCCTACCCTGTAAACCGCATTTCGATACTTCGGCTAGTGTTATTTTTAAATACTCAAAATTTGTACGTTTTTGTCACGCAAGTCACGTTGCTGTCACGTTAGAAAGCTCAGAGCTTTTCAACTCTCCGCAAGAAGTTTTCTATGACGTATGTTACCATACTGCTATCATTCTCAAATAACCCTCTCGCAAGTAACCGTAATGAATGGCTTATTATGTTATATATTATATCATGAATTATCAAATTGTATTCATGACCTTTATATGTTAAAAATTTTTAACACTTTTCTATGATTTATTAAATAAAAACTTGCTTCTAGATAATATGTGTAAAATTTTGACAAATTTCGATATTTAATATTGGGATATCCAAAAGGAAGTCGAGGTTATTAATCAAATAAAACCATTTGAAATCATTTTCAATCAATTCAACGAAATGAAAAATGAGAGAATTTACTCATACATCATCTTTAAATTCCATAATCTTTGCAGCAAACATTTGGTTAAAAATATTTTCATATAAAGTACATTTCCATCGATACTATATGATATTTTATCCTGGATCTTGGCTTTAAAACTCTGTGGAAGGAAAACACTTATTAACAGTTTTACTATTATTAGTTTAAAAACTAATGAAATAAAATAAGACACGCCTTCATGCAATTTTAAAACTCCAATCGTTTATAGGAGAAGCAGACAAGCAACACAAATTGATATTAACAGATAAACGTTTCTCTAATTCAATCAGTGGTTTGAATTTAACAACACTGAACATTATAATAGCAAGCACAGATTAGAGGGATTTGAGTCAAGACAAAAGTTTGTACTGAAGTAGTTTTTATGTTTTTGTAAGCTTCATAACAGGCTTTACAGTTCTTTGAGTAGAAAGAAGACAATTTATGACAATCCTGCTTCCCTGCAACGACGTTTTTAAAGAACTAAACTCAAAGAGATTTCCACGTCATCGATTTGAACTAGTTTTCAAGAAAGAAGTTATTGCTTTTTATTCATTGCATACAGTACTATTCTTTTTTTATAATTTAATTGTATAGTGCTATTTTTCAAATTAAGTGAAAAATTACATTTCTTTTAAGAATGTAATTTATATACTTTCTTCAAACTCATTAGAAACGTATATTTTAATTCGATACGGACACACAGACAGTTACAATAATAACTTTTTAATACAATTGTATTAGAATCTGCATTTTAAGTAAATTAATTCTTGTAATACCATTGTAAATATTTGAATCCAACAGATTGTTTAATAATAGAACTGTTAATATTTTTTATAAATGTGTATGTTCTCACCTTTTAGGTAACATCTTTTTAAAATGGTCTATTAACAAAGAATCACATTGGTATTTTAGAATGTAATTAAAACTGCATAAAAATATCTAGTTTTATAATATTATATTTTTACATATTTTTTAAAGTATGAGTTTATTGTAAATTATTATTTGTCAAAGGGCACAACACACACTTTGTCTCTCGCATCGTCTAATTTAGGAAATCACGTTTAATTGTTAACCGAATATAATTCCTTGGAAAGAAAACTTAAAAGTTATATTTTGTCAAACAAATATTACCTAAGAAACCAATATAATAGTCGTAATTTTTGAAAACATAACTTGATAGTTTTGTTAACTTAAGTAAATGAATAACATTTAACAATATTTATGAACTAGCACCGTGATAATGTCGTAAATTGATAATGAATGATTTGGGCAAATACATAGACCAGGCAAAGTACTGAAAAATAAATAATTTTTTGCCTATAGCTCCGATTTCTGCATAGTGTTCAGAAAAATACCAGGAAAAATGTCTACTTATGACCAGTTTCGGGAGAAAGCGGAAATGCATTGCGGGTGCATAAAGAGCATCTAAAAGTGCATCATTTTTTTGAAACCCCTAGAAATAGATGAAAAACAGCGAAAACTGGTAATCGGGGGTGCTGATCTCATTGCTGACCATATGAAATACCCCTGGTGCACCGGGTTGGGGGCTCAGGGGGCGATGGTGGGACATTTGTGAAGTTGCGACAGAAACTTGAAAAATCCTCTCGGGAATTTTTGAAGGCACTGATTTCATTTCTGACCATGCAAAATGCACTCGAAGTACCGGGGGAGGGGGCGATGGGGGGAAATTTGTGAAGTTGAGACAGAGACTTGAAAATTTCCTCTCGAGGGTTTTTGAGGACACTGATTTCATTTATAATCATGCGAAATGCCTCCGATGCACCAGGAGGGCTCTGGGTGGGGGGGGGGCGATATGATACCTTTTATGATATCTTTTATGAAAAGGAGAAGACATTATAAAATTTTCAAAGGAAAGAGAAAGAATAAATTCATAATTTTCCACAAATTCTGTTTATTCTTACTAGTAAAAAAATCTTTAATAGTAAATACAAATATACGTAACGTATAAAATAAAAATTCTCATATACACAATTCGTGATTTCCAAAATGTTTTATAAGCCGACAAAATATATCATCGTCGACTTCTTCCTCACTTTCGTCGCTGGCATCCATATCGCCTGATGGGTTTGAGCAGGTTGTGTCTAAACAATTCTTGCAAGACATTTTGCAGGCAACGTTAAGCTCCCTGCATCCACACGCTGGGACGCAGCCTGTAGTGAAATTTCCAGGCGCAGGAAATAATATTCATGATTGTTGGTGAGCCTGCATCCTACGTCAAGGTGACTGGCTGAAGCTCCCGTCCTGATCCTCACTGTAAGCCTTTAAGTCGTCATCTTAAAATATTTCAAAACCTTACGTTTTTTCTCCATCGACCACGATTCCTCGGAGTACTCAGTGCATCGGGGACTTTTCTAATAGTCAGAATTGAAATCCGCTCCCTCAAAACCCCCCCGAGAGGAAATTTTCCAAGTCTCTATCGCAACTTCATAAATTTCCCTCCATCGCCCATCCCCCCCCCCCTCCTTCGCATGGTCAGGAATGAGATCAACGCCCCTAAAAACCTTTAAGTACCAATTTTAGCAGTTTTTAATCCATTTTTAGAGGTTTAAAAAAAATTATGCACTTTTAGATGCACTGTATGCACTTTCGATGCATTTCCGCTTTCTCCAGAAACTGGTCATATGTAGACTTTTTTCCTGGTACTTTTCTGAATACGATGGAGAAAACTGCAACCAAATCGGAGCTCTAGGCAAAAATGTATTTGTTCGGATCGTAATCGTACTAGTTTGCCTGGTCTCCCTAGAGAAATTAACAGTTGTTCCAACATGAATTGAAAATGCATATTAGTTTAACTGATGTCTATAAATGTTTTATTAATTCTATTGTAAACTTAATAATAAACCTCTTCTTTCAATTTATGTAGGTTTGTAGAAGATTTTTAAGAATTTACAAAGTTAATCATATAAACTAACACAAATTGTCTTATTTTCAACTTTTTTTAAAGTATTTCATCGGAGTCTATCTTAATGCAGACACATAACTATATAACAAGTGTGTGTCAGTCCAAAAGTAGAAGTAATGTGTCCATAATAATCTTGCTTTGCTAATAATTTCGTGTAAGTTTCTTTGTTGTAATCAGCTTCCTTCACTTAGTAAAACAACTGTAGTTTTTAATTAATTACGTTTGGCTGAGCAAGGCATGTCAATTAGTACAATTGAGTCAGCTGCCAAATAAAACAGCTGATTTATGCTCGGTCACCTATGTACAAACGAGCCAAAAATTAACGAGTTTCTTTAGCGAATTTTTCCAACTGCCAGTGAAGCGAAGCAGCTGTCTGAGGCGGGGTTGGGACGCGAAGCGTCCAGGGGCAGAGCCCCTAGTACATATATAATTCTCTTAACGATTAAAATTTATGTCAATAATGAAGACAGGGGAGCATCGTATATCGCAAGTAAATTTACATCAAGTAACCCGGTTCGAACCTACGATGTTGCAACTGTGGCATTCTTAATAGTACCTTTGTATGCCAACTAACCCGCTTCAAAATACTCTGTTTTATGTATTTTACTTATTATAATAATAGAATTATTTAAGAGTAATACTGCATACATTTCCGGCTAAAAATGTGTGGACATACTTCGATACCAAATTTCGGTTAAAATAAATATATTTATACTACTAAGTCCAAGTATAATCTTCAATCCAACAATGACGGTTTTTTAATCTTCCTCAAAAGGCGTTATTAATGTGTTGTAATTATTTTCTTCTCTTTTAAATCTTGTCTGGTACGAAACGGGTTTCCAAAAATTAACTTAAGGGTCGGCTCTAGTAAAACAGAAAGCAACCTACGACTCCCTATAGCAGTGGTAGGTTACGCGGACATTGCTCATACTAAATCCATTTAAAACCCAAAATTATTCAAATAGCGTTTAAAAAAAAAACAAAATCTTGGGGACAAAATTCTTCATACGAATAGCTTGGTAATTTTTCGCTATAGTTAATAGTTACAAAGTAAAAAATATTTAAAATCACCCTTTAGCGGCGGTAGGTTACACGGACA
>JAGFPH010005916.1:75201-88006 GCA_018207615.1 Philaenus spumarius
AATATGTAGGCCGTTTAAACAAGCGGAAGTTCTACTGTTTTATACAAAATTAAGAAATGATTTGTTTTCCTATACCCAATAGATGTTTTTACACAATGGACATTTAACGAATAGGTTTCAAGTTGGGTGAATAAAGAGTTTAAAATATTAAAACTTAGTAAGGAAAGCAACGATAAGATATACATCAAGTATACATTGTAGTAATTTTCTATGAATTTTCTAAATCTGTTAATTAATTGTAAATTGGTTTATTTCATACTTTTCATGCTACGAAAGTACTTCCTCTTATGTATACTGTTGTTGTTCTATTTTGTGTTCTTTAACCATTTGTCTTAAAACAATTCTCTCTTTATAAATTATGGTTTAATTTAACTGGGTAAAAGGTAACTAAAATGATTATTTTTTAAATTTCAACACAGCAAATATAGTGCTATTATATGCAAGACAAATAAAACAATTTTATAATTTGTATTTCTCTAAAATATAATATTGAACTTGTGTATGTAATTTGTAATTGAAATATAAAACAAATAGGCCTACTACCTCATCATAATCATTGTATATAGATTTGGTTTGTATTTATGTACAGAAATATTTATGATAATGAATTCAACAAATTCCAATAATTTAATACGAGATCAGGTGATTTGTGGATTAATCAAATATAAATAAATATACAGTTATTTCCGAATTTATTTTACTATCCGCTAACTATAAAATGAATTTTAAGCAACAAGCAGCTACAACCATTATACAATGTTAAATAGCTTACAAAATGTACATGTACAACATTGAACTATAATAGAACTCTTCAAATACCAAATATTGTATTTGGTTTTGTATCTATCATTCGTTAATAACCTGTTTTAAGGAAAACCTTATTTGAATAAATAACTTTAAACAGTTAAATTTCTAAAAAAATTGCTGTATGTTTAAGATTTCAAAATTATTTTCATAAGAACTGACATTTAAATATAGTTAAATATAATAATAATAATATGATTCTAGAATATGCAGTTAGTTGTTAGGCTCTTTGGAAGTTGTTTGTTGAACTTAACTTGAAAGATTACTGATATAAAAAAAAAACAAATGGTATGTTATAGTGTACATATTCAAGTAAATTAACTAACGCCACTTATCAATTTACAAACCGCTGATCAATAAGTTGAGTCGTCCTTTAAAACCTGAAAAACATATGCTAAACAAGTGTTGTAGTTTAAAAACTTGATTGCAAGCATATAAATGTATTTATATTTTATATTTGTTCCAGGAAAGTTACAATAACAAATGTAATTGTAATGTTTAAGTTTTCAATGTCAAATTAAATTAAAATTATACCAAATTTAAAAAATATATGTATCATTACATACATAAGAAATTATTGGTTTTAAGTTTCTAATGTGGGACCATAAGCTGAAAATGTGTATAGGTTTATTCCTAGGTCACTCCTAATTTATTTTAAGTGCGTTTTTGGTTAAACATTTTAGTTTTTTATGTATTTTAGTACCATGTATTTGTATTTATGCTTACAAATATACCTTTTTATGTTTATAATAACTATTATTATGTTATAAATTAATCGAATCAAACTCAACAAACTAAGAACAAACTTTGATTGGTAAAGTTGATTGGTAAAACAAACGTTTGAATTCTATACATGTGTTATCTGAAGGCTGCTGATGAAAGAAAATACTGTAGATAAAAAGTTATTGAAATATAAGGGTATTGCTTGGAATATCAGGGAGATTCTTGCACTAGAACTAAAAAAGATTTTAGTTTAGGTTCAAATAAAATGCTTTAGTTTTCAATATTTAATATAAGATAATTTTCAAAGTTGAAACATTTAATATTCAATGCTCATTCGACTTGTCTGAGGAGAAAAGAAACAAAGCAAGATCCATGATACAAAACAAGTTGCAGCATAAGTTATATCATGTACGGTTACTGTTTTTACTGAGCTTTTAAAAGTAATTTTTGAGATAATATGGTATGATTCCTTAATTGGAGTATGTATATATTTCAGAACTTATACAAGATGTATTAACTTGCCTTAGTAACTATTTTTAAGACTGTTTTTTTCTGTATATCATGTATGTATCTTAAATTAGATTTTACTGAATTTTAAAATACTAAACATGGTTATTTGATTATGGTAATCTCAAGAAACTGACAAGCCTTTCTAATTAGGTTTATAACATAAACAGTTACCTGGGTTCAAGGCGTGTTGATTTACTCATTGTTTTACGTCACTTCGATAAATTAAACTGAACTGATTTGCATATAAATTAATGGCAACACTGCCCCTTTAACGAAAACATTTTAAACACATGCCAGTGCTTCATGCATGAAGTTCAAGGTCTGCTTCTGCAATGCAGTTTTATAAGAACAAATGGCCGACTGTACATTTCAAAATGAACCTTTCAAGTTGTTACGATATTGATGACTCCTTTAGTTAAGGGTCGGCTCTAGTAAAACAGAAAGCAACCTGCGACTCGCTATAGCGGCGGTAGGTTACGCGGACATTGCTCATCCTAAATCCATTTAAAACCCAATGGATCAATTATTCAAATAGCGTTTTTTTTTTAAATACCAAACTCTTGGTGACAAAATTCTTCATCCGAATGGCTTGGTAATTTTTCGCTATAATTAATAGTTACAAAGTAAAAAATATTAAAAATCACCCTTTAGCGAAATATAATAATATAATAAAAATATAATAATAGTGAAGGTATGTTTTGGTTAATTAACATTGAAATTTTTACCCAATATCGTAGTTTTGAATGTGGAGAGCCGAGCCTTAAGTATGTGACATCTGGCGTTCAGTCGGCGCTACCCAATTATGATTGGAAGTAAACTATTTTTTTAAATGTCTTCTTGTGTTTCAAATATATTTGAATTAAATTGATCCTGTGTTTTGATAAAACGTCACATAGTTAAGTCAGATTCAACTATTACACTAAAATATATGATGGGTTTCTATTCACAATAGGTTTAACATAGGCTATTGTGAACTAAGTCGGCTATTACCAAAAGTGGAGCTTTTGCTTAGAATATCTTAAGTATTCTAAGAGACAGAGCTGTTTCATCATATTATTTTGGTTTAAAAATATTGTTGATCAAGAATAAAAACTAAACTACGACGCAGAAACCATTCCAATGTATTGTGATCAATTTCTTTTTTGCTTGGTTTCGTAATCATTAAAAATAAACATATAAAACAACATCCAAACTAATTATTGGGCACTTAAAAAAGATCTAAGTTAATGTTATTGCTTCGGTTTTAAATCTGAAAACTATAATCTCTTTGGTAATAGAAACAAAGTTGATAAGTAGAGCATGTTCTTATTTGTCAAAGCCCTTTAAATTTTGCCTCACTTTTCCGAAACTCTAAGCTACAAACGAATCCAATAGCAGAAATAAAGGTTTCACAAACCTTCTTTGAATTAAATACAATAATTATCGCTTATACAGATCTCATTGAATACAGTAAATATAATAATTAAGTTTATTCAGCGAATAAACAGAAATATCACAATGAAAGGCATTCAATTTTCATTAGTCTGACATTCTATTGTTTCCCCAGGCCTTTTTGCTGGTGAAGCTTTGTCTAGTTAGAAAAATACAATCTTGAATACAAAAGAAATGTTCTCTGACTTTAACACTGAACTGTAGACCACATTGGTTTATAGCAATAAAACTGAGTTTTTCTTTTTAAAATATCTTTTAAAAATCGTTTATCCTAACAAGGATTTCTGAACTTAAAATTGAAAAAAAATATAAACAATAGTTATAAATTAGGGAAGAGATTTAAAATAAAAACGCAAATAAATTTATGTATTTAAGTATAAGTAACTAAAATCAACGTTAGTGAACACTTGTAAAGTTCATAATAAATCTTTGAAAGGATAAATGCTAAATATGGTTTGTATAATTGAATCAGTTCTGGCTTTAAATTATAAAAAAAGTAAACATAGTTGCTTAGTTGGACTGAAAGAAACGTAAATCATAAACTGTTATTGATAAGTATCTTAGTGAGTATCAAAATGTGTATCACATTGTTCCATTTAAAACACATTTAAATCTTACTTGTTTGTGATTTTTGGAGATATGTTTAATTTAGTTTTGAATTGCAGTACATTCTTTAGAGTACAGATCAAAAGCTACAAAACACCTTTCGTTACGTCTTAAATAGACGCTGAGATAAAATGAAAGTTCGGTTTTTCTCAGTCCTGTGTACAGTTTAGTTTAACTTTATTATTACAATCCAAAAGAAGAATGATGAAGTGTACAGAATAAACACAAAACCTGTCAAGAAACGCGGCAAGTTTGTTTCCCTTAGTTTAAACGAATTTAAATAATTAATGCAATATAACAACTGATGAGACATCATAAAGAGACACGATTTGTTTAAACAGAGTAAATAATTTTAGTAATCAGTGGCTTTCTGAATTTTAGAGCATAATTATTTCTTTTAATTTATTTAAATTAAGCTTAAATTCGGCTACTCTGTAATTTAGTGTACAATTACTAAAATTAAAATAGTAATTAACGTAAAACTTATAAAATATACAACAAAAAATAATTTCAGAGAGTAATAAATTCAGTTATATTAATTTTATTGTTATCATTTGTAAAAAAAAATAGTAAAGTATATTTAATTAAACTTGTACAAAAAAAAACCTTTTAAAGGTTCAGAAAATTATTTATTATTTCTATACGCCTTTCAAAATCAAATCCAAACTGAAGTAAATAAATATTACTTTAGAAGTAATATTTAATCTTGTCTTATACTGAAGATGTATAAAAATAATTCTGGGCTGATAAAAATATTTTCATGATGGAGTGCCAATAAAACAATGTTTTATATAGTTATTTTCTCACAAATGAAAAATGGTATACGTTAAATATCACTTTTAATAATTAAATATTGCAGACATAGAATTTTACCTAATTTACCTTCATTTGTTTAAATTCTGATTCTTTCAATTCAGGTAAATTAACGTCCACATAAATAATAATGTCTACTAAATAAAGGCTAACATCTGTTTCAACAAGAGCGTTTTTTATGTAGCCAAGTGTTAATATGTACATTAAAACTACCAACATATCTACAAACATATCAACTTAGTAATTTTAAAACTAACTTTTGGAACAAATGAGGAATGGCTGCGCTAAATTTCTTAGCTAGTTTTCATATAATATTGAATAACTTTTTGAAGGATAAGTTACGTTTGAGATAATGGTACGTTAACTTACTAAAGAATAAAGTTAATGCAAATTATTATGACAAATTTAAAAAAGTTTAGACTATTTTATAAAAGGGACTTTTAGAGAAAATAAATTGCATAGGTAATTGATTAAACACGAATCTAATTTGGCAATAAAGATCTATTTTAAATGTTTTTAAAACTCACTGCCAAAACAGTTCTATATAAAAATTGCTACAATAAAACGTTGAGAATATCTAATTAATCAGAGTTTTGGACATCACAAGTTGTATAAGGAGTTAAGTTATAATTTAGGAGAAAAACATTTTTGTCAGATAGTAACAATATGTGTTTTATTTCTTGAATTTTAAAATTAAGAGGGCAAGGTTTGAATTGAAATGTTAGAGTTGATAGGACCAAGCAAGCTAATACATGGTCATTGTTCAATAGGCTAGAAGTGCAGGATATGTATCTCTATTTGGCTATTTGTCCATATTTAAAAGAATTTAGAATGAAGTGGTTTGGCAATATAGAATTACCAAAGGGTGATTGCATGCTGTATTTAAACGGAAAAGATTGGTTTAAATTGTTTACTAATCATACTTATAGAAATTATTTGATAGAATTGTTTAGTTACTAATGGGTGTGTGAGCTCGCTGGGTAGACAATATTGCTGAGTTGTACTGCTGTATTGTTTTAGTATGTACTGTTTTGTTGTGTATTGGTTAAATTGCTAGTTTAATGTAAAGAGGCAACAATGTTTTTACAGTTACATATGTCAGAAATGGATTTTTGTCTAGTAAACGCTTGAAAAATAATAAACTATAACATTAAACATTTGAACTTTTACATAATTGACGTATGAATATGTTTTTACTTATGTTTGGTGTTTTAAATATAACTCTACCACTGGTAAATTAAAATCCTGACTTGAATACAACCCATTTAAAGTGGAAAATAATACCCCCTTAAATTAAGGAGAAGGTAACTAGGTGTATACAACTTAACAGAATTGTGCTTGTTAGGCATTAATTAATTCTTCAATAATAAAAGCATGCATGCAGTGCATATTTATATGTTAACTCTTTATGAAACCTTGGCAAATACTAAAAGCTTGAATGCCAATAGCTTTGCAATGCATAGAGATTTTCTATACAATGTTTGCATAACTATTTTTATGTCATATATTAACAAAATAATCTATAAATTACAAGGTTTCAAATCTTTGAATCTTAAGGGGACGATTTATAGGTAAATGTTGTTTCAAAGATCATTTTGTATTAAGTATTAACTTAGAGGATATCGAAAACTTAATAGTTTAATGAACCCATAACTTAAGTTAATTTGCTGAATAGAAGTATTTAAACAACATTTATGCTTTATACGTATGTTTTCCTGTGTCTAAGTAAAATAAATTGTAAGATTAATGGTGTTAATTTCACCAATAACGTTCACAATACATTGGAGCAGAGCTATAATGGTTTTTCCATACAAGTACAGCATTGGAACTACGGAACATCTAGGAAAAAAGCTTAGTAAGTAAATATTGTTTCAAGTTGTTTATGTAAGTGCACTTTGAAAAGTATAGACGTAATAATTAGGTACTAGCTGACCCGTGCGAAACATTCGCATTCTAACTTACTTAAATCCTACTTAATTAAAGTACACAACGTATATTTACTATCGTATAGTGCATATAGTGCGTTACCAACTTGCTTCTGCAAGTTTTACCTTCTGGTAAAGAACAACAAATAGGTGTATCCACAATGCTGTTTATAACCACGCTTACAATTAATTAACCCTTAAGTACTATGGAAGGTGGAGCTAACTTAAGTACTATGGAGGGGTCTCGGAGACCGCTAGTATTAAAAGTTTTTTTTGTTATAAAAAAAATTATTTTTGGGGATCATATACTGTCAGTTTTTCTAGTTATATACATATAATTGCATTGCAAGGTTGATTACAATTTGATTAATTATTTATGGTGTTTAAAAAGAAATTTTAATTTAGAGCTGAAAAATGTGCATGACTTTGGTTTTGGCTTAGTTTATAGTATTTAAATAATTCAAAAGTATGATTTTTACCTATAATAACTTTTTTTAGATATGTAAATAGAGAATGAACTGTCTGTAGCTTATCTACAACACATATATACCTTATTTGAAAAGCTCAAAGTTTGATAACAGTTTTTGTTTCGTGAATGGGTAAAAAATAATTACACAATTACTATGGAGAGGTCTAACAGACCGCAAACGTTTATTTCATTCCAATAACGTTTTTATATATAGAATGATACAAAAATCTTACAAAAAGTTCAAAAAAAGAGGCTGAATGAGATTATCTATCATAAAAAATGTTACGGCTGAAAAAACATAGGTAATATAGTAGGCTCGAGTTACTCACATGTTAGTTCATTTGGTTATCCATTTTCAGTTACGAATACATGTAAAACACACTTTTTTTGAGCACTCTAGGCAGATAGCACGTCCACACTTTGCACATGGGTATTTTGTTTTTCTTTTTAGGCGTGGTGGGCATGAAGAGCATGTTTTCCTTGGCTCAAATTCAGCAAACTCTGCAACCACAGGGCCGTCTTCATGGGGAACTTGTATCCGGTTGGCAGCTCTGGGGTCATCTTGAGGAAGATGAAGGATGCGTTACATGCATAAATTTAATTCCAGGGGAATGTGCCCCATTGTAAGTCTTCTAGTCTTGTGAGGAGTTATTAGTTTCATTCCTAACATTTTTAAAAAATTCAACCTGTCCATACGTGGGGTTCCTCGAAATGCTTGGTATAGTACATAGCTGTTCACACCACAGCCAACATCAACAATTGTGTAAAAAACAACCATAGGCCATCTTCTAGTACGACGGTTGGAACTATAATTTGCTATCTTTTGGTCAAGACCATCGACCCCTCCTTTGGTGCTATTATAGAAAGCTACTATTTCAGGTTTTTCCGTATCGTGGTCATCACTAATTCTGTGATGCATGCTGGAAATCATGATTACAGCTTTCTTCTCCTTAGGCACAAACGACACCAATGTAACTTCCTCTGTGAACCCGTATATTGTTGATTGAACATCTCGATCTTCATTAGGCAAAAACTCGACAGGAATCTCTACTTTATTTTTCTTGAGAGTGCCTACGTATGTGAGCTTCTTCTTTATTAACTCGTTCACTAGCTCCATTGAGGAAAACCAATTATCTGCAGTTACATTTCTGTTAGTGCCTACTATAGGTTCCACTAGTCTTAACACAGCCTGAGTTGGCTTCCCCAGTTTTTTCTCTCTCTCACTAAGAGTTTCACCATAGCAGTTCTTTCCAACATATAGAAAAGCATTGGACAGGTAGTTTGTTCTAGCGTCTGTCATTGCCATTATCTTCAGCCCATATTTGGCTGGTTTTTTGGGCATATACATTTTAAACTTAGATTTTCCTCTAAATGCAACCAGCATCTCATCAACACAAACATATTCACCCAAACTATAACATTGTTGGCAATTTTCAATGAATTTCTCGAAGATTTCTGAAATTGCTGCACCAGGATCATTTTTTACTCTCTCTTTTCTTGTACTAGGGTCATCAAACCTAAGAGCATTTAAAAGGTAAAGAAATCTCTCCTTCGACATAGTACATCTAAAGATTTCTCTGCCGGTTCCATCTGTGGCGAAAAGGCTGTGTACAGACTCATTTCCCGATTTGAAAAGTGATAAAAACACTAGGAGACCAATCACAGCTTTAAGTTCCAAAATATCAGTTTCCTTTACATAAGATAAGTCTTTCTTTTTGTACTTAACTTTCATATCTGCAATTTTTCTGTTTGTCCAATGAAGAATTGTTTGCAACATATCTTCAGTAAAAAGAAGATTCCATACTTCTTCAACTGTTGGGTTGTCCCCCAGTGTATGAGCAGATCTTTTTATTCCTGGCAATTTAGAAACAATGTTATGTAGCCTTGTGCGAACATTGATGTTGGGTTGTATTTTTCTCCATTTAAATGGTGGTACGTGGTGTTTCAACATTTGCTTGGTCTCCCTACCATAGAAATAGTTTTGAAAACCACGTAACAAGCCTATAAACTCGTTCGATGTTGGTTCCGCTTCACCAGCTCCAGAGACAACACTTCCAATAATTTCGTCTAGATGGTTCAATGCTTCATTAGTATTGTCATCAGCGGTGACGTTTTCAAAAGGAGTTGGTTCATCCTGGACAATAGTGACGCCATCGTCTAACACATCAACTTCGTCTATTTCCAGTTCACTTTCTGAGTCATGATCACTTACTTCCGGTTCATAATGAGGATCTTCATCCGAGTCGTCACTGTCTGCAAAGTCTTCTAATTCCTCTTGAAGAGTCTCCTGTAATAATTCTTCAATTCCTGCTTCGTTACCAAATCGAACAGGTCGACGTATTGTTCTTTGAAGTGCAGCATTAGACGGACCTGCAGCTTCTAAATCTGATAGTGGAATAATACGATTTGATTTGTCTCCCATCTTGACATGAAGTATAAATAAATGTACTTATCACTAATTTATTTACAAAACACTTATTAAAAAAATATGTACATTGGCTAACGCAAAACTAAAAAACGTAAATACTATGGTTGGTCCCTGAGACCGCACAATGATAAAATAAAACTCACTCAGCAACTATGGATAGTCCCTGAGACCGCACAATGCTAAACTAAAGATCACTAAACTACTATGGAGGGTCTGTCAGACCTCGAAACGTTTATAGCGCATAAACAAAAAATCGTAACATAACCTAACTTTCACTTGTCGCCGGCAAGGCCAAGACTGAAGGGTACTGAAAGCGGCGGGCGCTTGGGGTGAGTGGTGGAGGGGGGGGGGGCGCGGCAAATTCTCATACTGGTCTCACAGACGTTCCATAGTACTTAAGGGTTAAAAATAGCAATGTAGTGGCGTAATGACAGCTCTCCAGCTGGGTATTGTTATCATCAGTGTTGCCAACGCCAGGAAAATATCCCTACAACTTACTTGATCTTACACCACTGTTACTTTCGGATTCTTTAGTTCTTTTTTTCGTATAATTGTATTTTGTATATTTTTCCGGTGTAGCGGTTAAGGAAAACTTTAAAATTATGCCTCATTCATGTAATTTTATGATGTATTAAGGAAGTTATGGCGTACCGACAAAAAAATGGCCTTGAGAAATAATATATGTGATATACGAATTAATTAACTCTGAATTTGCCAAATCCTCCCCACTGATTGCATAGACATATATACCTTGATTTAATTAACTTAGCCTATACATATTGTACTTTCAACGAAAGGAAAATTAATTACTTATTGGATTCATTGTATAATGAGATGTCGGCATTACACAAGTGCACTTTGATCAGTTTTTCTTATTTGATTGTTTACTCATAAATTAATAAAACAAACGTTAGATAAATGTACTTTGTTAAGTCTTGCATTCGTCTACACACTTTATACTTTGGTTGTAAGTACTACACTTTACTTAAATCACTAGATTGACATTGTTCAAGGATTTTTACATCAAATACAACTTTCGGCTCGTGTAGTAGTAAATTATTTCATATGATATTCACTTAAAGGTCGGCTCTAGCTGTCGGCCATGTTGGCTGACACTCCATAAGACCAATGTTAAATTAAAATCCAAATTTTTCCTTTATTTTTGATCGCATAATTATGAACGATATTTAATTTTAAAGCTATATACTGCATGCAAATGGCTTTTCCAAAACTAAGAAAAACATTTTGTTTAATATTTATTAACAATTTAAAACATTGATTTTTAATATTTTTTTATGTTGTCTCTATTAATTATAGCGAAAAACTGCCAAGCCATTCGCCTAAAGAATTTCGTCCCCAAGAGTTTGGTATTTTTTTTAAAACGCTATTTGAACAATTGCGGGTTTTAAATGGATTTAGGCTGAGCAATGTCCGTGTAACCTACCGCCGCTATACGGTGATTTAAATATTTTTTTACGTTGTAACTATTAATTATAGCTAAAAATTACCATGCCATTCAGATGAAGAATTTTGTCCCCAAGTTTTTTTTTTTTAAACGCTTTTTGAATAATTGCGGGTTTTAAATGGATTTAGTATGAGCAATGTCCGCGTAACCTACCACTGCTATAGTGAGTCGTAGGTTGCTTTCTGTTTTACTAGAGCCGACCCTTAAGTTAATTTTTGGAAACCCGTTTCGTACCAGACAAGATTTAAAAGAGAAGAAAATAATTACAACACATTAATAACGCCTTTTGAGGAAGATTAAAAAACCGTCATTGTTGGATTGAAGATTATACTTGGACTTAGTAGTATAAATATATTTATTTTAACCGAAATTTGGTATCGAAGTATGGCCACACATTTTTAGTCGGAAATGTATGCAGTATTACTCTTAAATAATTTTATTATTATAATATGTAAAATACATAAAACAGAGTATTTTGAAGCGGGTTAGTTGGCATACAAAGGTACTCTTAAGAATGCCACAGTTGCAACATCGTAGGTTCGAACCGGGTTACTTGATGTAAATTTACTTGCGATATACGATGCTCCCCTGTCTTCATTATTGACATAAATTTAAATCGTTAAGAGAATTATATATGTACTAGGGGCTCTGCCCCTGGACGCTTCGCGTCCTAACCCCGCCTCAGACAGCTGCTTCGCTTCACTGGCAGTTGGAAAAATTCGCTAAAGAATCTCGTTAATTTTTGGCTCGTTTGTACATAGGTGACCGAGCATAAATCAGCTGTTTTATTTGGCAGCTGACTCAATTGTACTAATTGACATGCCTTGCTCAACCAAACGTAATTAATTAAAAACTACAGTTTTTTTACTAAGTGAAGGAAGCTGATTACAACAAAGAAACTTACACGAAATTATTAGCAAAGCAAGATTATTATGGACACATTACTTCAACTTTTGGACTGACACACACTTGTTATATAGTTATGTGTCTGCATTAAGATAGACTCCGATGAAATACTTAAAAAAAAGTTAAAAATAAGACAATTTGTGTTAGTTTATATGATTAACTTTGTAAATTCTTAAAAATCTTCTACAAACCTACATAAATTGAAAGAAGAGGTTTATTATTAAGTTTACAATAGAATTAATAAAACATTTATAGACATCAGTTAAACTAATATGCATTTTCAATTCATGTTGGAACAACTGTTAATTTCTCTAGGGAGACCAGGCAAACTAGTACGATTACGATCCGAACAAATACATTTTTGCCTAGAGCTCCGATTTGGTTGCAGTTTTCTCCATCGTATTCAGAAAAGTACCAGGAAAAAAGTCTACATATGACCAGTTTCTGGAGAAAGCGGAAATGCATCGAAAGTGCATACAGTGCATCTAAAAGTGCATAATTTTTTTTAAACCTCTAAAAATGGATTAAAAACTGCTAAAATTGGTACTTAAAGGTTTTTAGGGGCGTTGATCTCATTCCTGACCATGCGAAGGAGGGGGGGGGGGATGGGCGATGGAGGGAAATTTATGAAGTTGCGATAGAGACTTGTAAATTTCCTCTCGGGGGCGTTTTGAGGGCGCGGATTTCAATTCTGACTATTAGAAAAGTCCCCGATGCACTGGGTA
>JAGFPH010005917.1:28709-43485 GCA_018207615.1 Philaenus spumarius
TTATGGCAACCAACCTCTAATCAGGTAATAACTATTCTTCACAGTTTTTGTAGGTTAGGTAAAATCAAAAACAAACCAAAATCAACGAAAAAAGCCAAGGCCTACTGCATTATTCCAATTATGTTGGTCGGTCGTGTATATTTCTAACTCTATCTTACATTAGCTGTACAGGTCACCACTCAATAGTTATTTCCGTGAAAATATCAGAAGATACAATAATCTGTTTGCATTTATTTGGTGAGCGAAACGAGCAGGGACGGAGTAGATATAAATTAAGTTTACGTCAGCAAGATACCCTCCTCGAAAAACAATTATTCTTACAAAGAGAAAATTAATTATTTTATAATAAAAGTTTACTGTCCTGTAAAATTGACGATCAATTTACAAAATATTTGTCAGTTTTAACCTTAACTTGAACTGTTGATAAACAATTGGTAATAGACGACTTATTTGAACTATATTGAACACTCCGGAATTGCGTCGACTAAAATTGCCTTTCAGAAGCTCAACACGGTAAGCCTTAAAATGGCTAGGGTAGCCTACGCAGAGGAAGCACAGCGTAGCAGATACTGTAGAACAACGACGGAATGGACTCGAGCGGTGACAATAGGGCTCGACAACAGCTGACCTCAATGTTTGGTGCAGGTAGTGGAAGAAAACCTTTCCGAAATTAGTTAAGCTGTGCGTCATAAATAAGCAAAGAGAAAAGGTATAATGTTTCGGGTTGTTTTGACCTCGGTAAGGACCCTTCCTGGAAGTTTTCCTGTAGAATATGTTTGGACAAAAATGTGTCGGTAAACCGGAACAGCTTGTACACTGGGCGTTTCGAAATTGCGTCTCAAGCTCAAATGACAGCCCCGTAAACATTACTTACTCTTCAGCTAATAGGAAAGATTTATGGTGAGGCCTATGGTCGGGGGTGTTCAATGAACACTGGAGCATGGTCTTGTGTATATAGGTATTGTGTTCACACTCTAACGGCCGCATTTCACTTTTGATTTGGTCCAAATTTAACACACACATAGGCTTTCAAGTCCCTCGGACGAATTCGTTGAACAAATAATCCAACAACCAAAGCACACTGTTTTTTACTGGAAGTAACCATTTTTTTTTTTAGATATCTCGTACAAGAGTGAAACTTGTTTAGGGGTTTATCTTAAAAAAATATACGATATTTATTCAGCACATTTTTGAAATTTAAACTTCTATAGGCGCACCGCTTCCAAAAAATGTTTGCTGGCGGTGAATTGGATTTTATCGTCACGCACTTTTCTGAAACGCTCTATTCCGTCACGCTCTACTATATATAGTACACATGTGTATATATAACAGAGTATATAGTTAACTTGGTAATACCTCTGATATGGACATTGTGCTTCCTCATTTCGTAAGTAGTGTTAAAATAGTTTAATTGGTGATACATCTGAAATAGACATTGTGCTTCCTCATTTCGTAAGTAGTGTTAAAATAGTTTAATTTGTAATACCAATGAAATGGACATTGTGCTTCCTCATTTCGTAAGTTGTGTTAAAATATTTTACTTGGTAATACATCTGAAATGGACATTGCGCTTTCTCATTTCGTAAGTAGTGTTACGATAGTTTAATTGGTAATACCAATGAAATGGACATCGTGCTTCCTCATTTCGTAAGTAGTGTTAAAATTGTTTACATGGTAATACATCTGAAATGGACATTGTGCTTAATCATTTCGTAAGTAGTGTTAAAATAGTTTACTTGGTGATACATCTGAAATGGACATTGTGCTTCCTCATTTTTCGTAAGTAGTGTTACAATAGTTTAATTGTTAATACCAATGAAATGGAATTGTGCTTCCTCATTTCGTAAGTAGTGTTAAAATAGTTTACTTGGTAATACATCTGCAATGGACATTGTGCTTCCTCATTTCGTAAGTAGTGTTAAAATAGTTTAATTGGTAATACCAATGAAATGGACATTGTGCTTCCTCATTTCGTAAGTAGTGTTACAATAGTTTACTTGGTAATACCAATGAAATGGAAATTGTGCTTCCTCATTTCGTAAGTTGTTGTGTTACAATAATTTAATTGATAATATCTCTGAAGTTGACATTGTGCTTCCTCATTTCGTAAATTGTGTTACAATAGTTTAATTGAAAATATCTCTGAAATGGATTTTGTGCTTCCTCATTTCGTAAGTTGTGTTACAGTAGTTTAATTGATAATACATCTGAAATGGACATTGTGCTTCTTCATTTCATAAGTTGTGTTACAATAGTTTAATTGATAATACCTCTGAAATGGAAATTGTGCTTCCTCATTTCGTAAGTTGTGTTAAAAAGTTTACACTTCTCCCGTGTGGTCTTAAGCAAACATTTTTTTTTATTTTTTACCAAAACCTTATAGCTCGTCCGGTTCCTCCAGAATCGATAAAACCGTAAACTACCAAAAAAGCACCCGGTTAAAATCCACGTCCGTCCAGTCTGCCCGCTGCGAGCGAAGTGAAGCGGTCCAACATTCGAGGCAGCAAGGTCGAAATGCAAACTAGCAACGCGAGTTTTTCCACTGCGAGCGGAACGAAGACGGGCTGGAGGCCGAGGTGGAAACAAATTCTAATATATTTCGCACATGTAGGCAGCTATTCAGAGCCTTCGTGTGTTGATCAATTTCCCGATACAATATTGGAATGTCTTACCGCAACTGAGTGAAACATTTTTGGAGGCCCTTTTAGCGAACCCTTTTAGAGAACCGGCCTAACCAGAGTAAGGTAAGGTAACATAAGTATAGGTAAGGATAACGAAGTTAGGTGAGGTTAAGGAAGAAGAGGTACATATTTACTACAATTTAAATGAAACTAGGGGAGACCCCTGCGTGCTCCGCACGCCAACCCCCCAACTCCCTGTTGGAACCCATTGTGTGCCGTTGGAACCCGTTGTATAGTCAGCAAGGCTCAGGTCTACACTTTAATAAAAACCTAACCTAAAAATTGATTTAAAATTTGAAATAAACTGTCAATGAAAATATTAGAGACTACAGCTGATTACTGAATCAACAATAAACATTACAAATCAGACCTAAAACACACCAACAATAACATAACCTAAATCAAATCATCTGTTGACATTTTAGTAAGTTTAAAGTAAACAACTTATTTATTTGAAACTCAATTAGTTTATCAGCTGTTTAAAATCAAATTACAGTATTTCCTATTTAGCCTAGTTGTAGCATAGGCTACTGATGCATTTTTAAAACTCGGAATAAAACTAAAATAAAAGTGTAAATCAAATATTTAGCTTCACAGTGACTTAGAACTGGAAATTATCTTTTAAATAAAAAAAGAATCATCAAAATCGGTTAAGTATTAACTTCAGGAAGTGAGTGAACTAAAATCAGGAATTGTTACTTTCTCCACCATATACGTAGTATATGGAGAAAGTATTGTTTTCGTAAAAATGTTCGAATTTGAATTTTATGTTGAATTATCTGTTTTGGTGCTCCCAGAACCCCAAAAAATTGTTTAGTGCAATTATCTGTGTTGGTGCTCCCTGAACCCAAAAATATTTTTAGTGGAATTTTTTGTTTTGGTGCTCCCTGAACCCAAAAAAGTGTTTTTAGAGTGGTGTCTGTCTGTCAGTATGTATACACGACCAGAGAGGACACTATTGGTCCGATTTTCATGAAATTTGGTATGTAGGTACTAAACCCTAATATCTCCAGGCGAATTTTTCATTTTTTGGAATTTTTAATTTTTAAGGGTAATTTACCCCTAAAAACCCATAAAAAACGACAAAAATGCAAATTTCTCAAAAACGGCTCTAACGATTTTGATCAAATTTTCAGTATTTAGAGTGCTTAACCCTTTTAAGGCCAGGCAAAAAAATAACATTCTTTCCTAAAAGAGCTAGTGATTAAACAGCACTTGTAAGCCAGAAAGGCCAGATGAAAATGGGCGTTTTGTCAAGTTGTTATAAAAATTAGTGTAACTGATCTAAAAATACTACTACAGTTGTACTTTTAACTTTATTTTACTTGTAAGATTATGGACTATAGATCTAATTCAAAATAAAAAATAAAAAAATAAAATTTACAAATTTTTTGGGGATTAATAAATTGTATTATTATTAGGCTATTATTTTTTTTTTTTTACTTTAGAGTCAAATAGGTAAAACTAAAAAAAATATTATAGAGTTTAAATAGTTGTTTTCTAATACATTGATTTATTCTGTTCAAATACTGAAAATTTCAAGAGAATATCTTAATAAATACTTTGTCTGGTCTATATAAACAAAAAATGTTTGTGGGCGTAATTTGGGCCTAGCTTATTCACTTCATCAGTAAAATTTGCATTTGTTTCTTGAACTTCTCTAATCAATGTATCTTCACTAATTGGTGAAACACAACGCCGTTTTTTACTCATAATGAATAAAACAAACACTAAACTATAAAAAACTACAAAAACAACTACTAAGTCACTAAACACACAAAAAATATAACCCTATAAATACTTGCACAGACGTAAACAATGAACAAATGAATGTAGGCAATGATATTGGTTCTAAAACTAAAATTAAACAAATACAAATACTAAAACACTATAAACACAAAAATATAACCTTATAAATACTTGCACGGACGTAAACAGCGAACAACTGAATGTAGATATTGTTCTACTACTCCCAGCTGTCAAATAAGGCCTACTCGATTTCTTGAATATAAACAACACATTTAGATGAAAATAAAAAAGCTTAATCTCGATTTGATTACTAGTAACAAGCAATTTGATTCTTTCCTTTTTACTACAAACAAAATTTAATTAAAATAGTAAAAAAATAAGTGTGTAATCACTAAAAGAATAACAAGCCGATATATCAGCTCGTGGCCGTTTTCAGAAGTATTTTTGTAAGCCGATATATCGGCTCATGGCCGTCAAAGGGTTAAGATGCCAAACAAAATGACACCACCCGCTTTTATCAAAACTTCGGCGTTTTATAATTATGGCGAAATGTTTAAAAATAAACAAGTTTGTGTTGTCAATTTAGCATCGCGGCAACGGCCGCACGGGGTAGCACCACGGTAGCGAGCACGGCCAGTAATTCAAAGGTCGCGCGATCGAATCCCGCCTGCGACAATAATTTTTTTATACGATTGACGTAGGTAGAATATTATTTTTTTTGTATTGTTCTAAAAAGTAGTAAATAAAATGATTAAAAACAATATTATTTTGACTACAGTAAGTTGGGAGAAAGTTTGTGTCAGTTAACTGATACCTTTTATTTATTTTAAATATATAGATAACCTATCTGTAACTAAATTCCGTTGGTGAAAAAGTTACTACTAAACAAAACTATTAGTAGCCAAGTAATTGAAGGTTTTATCAGATTCAGTGCGAGTTTTAAAGTAGTTTTTGACAGCCGGAAACCACCGGGCCACGTCTAGTTATTCCGCAATGGCGTAACGGTCACGATTAGTTCCCCTCATTCAAACATTCATCAGGTTTTACCCAAAGTCTCGAACACTTTGAGGTGGGACAACATTGTTATTGAATCGCAGCCAGGTTGGCAAAGTTCCCTGCCTCTTCACTTCAGTTTAAACTGCTGTTAATAATTGTAAGCGTCGGGTTCGCCGGCAATGCTAAACCCGGCTACACAAACTGAATAGCAGTCTGCCGTCAATCTATAACCCTACCTATTCAAAAAAATGTTTTATGTTCGTAATTTTAATCGGTTAATTTATTCGCTTTTACAGCAGTCATGTCGCGAACTGATCCGTAACACGGGCTCTTCTGGGACTAGGTTTTTCTCACCGAGTTGCGACAGATGGTACTTCACGTACTTCATTAACATTTGTTTGTTTGGATAACGATATCGTCCGGACGACTTGGACAACCAACGTCTGAACCACATTTGCAACAAACGGACTTAAAAAGCGGCCGTTACAGAACGAACACATATCTACATAAATACAATTTTTAATGACACCACACAATCGGTGCTCATTGACTACTGCCGACCTTAGGACACCATAAGGGTCACTGCAATAGCTCATCTTTCCTATGGAAATTCGCTAATAATTATAACGGGATAGCTATCCATATAAAATAATTCGACCACGACGATTATAATATCGAAATAATTCGAATTATGTCTATTCACGACCGGTGCTGAATAGCTGCAAAATGGTTCGCACGCCATTCCACATATTTTGATTATCTTCAATACACAGTGCTTCGCACGCCATTCCGCATATTGGGAGTATATTCAACCCACAAAGCATTGCGTATTTCGCACGCCATTCCGCATATTGGCATCATCTTCAATACACAATGCATTGCGTGCTTCACACGCCATTCCGCATATTGGGAGTATATTCAACCCACAAAGCATTGCGTGCTTCGCACGCCATTCCGCATATTGGGAGTATCTTCAATACACAAAACATTGCGTGCTTCGCACGCCATTCCACATATTGGCATTATATTCAATACACAAAGCATTGCGTGCTTCGCACGCCATTCCACATATTCGCATTTTATTCAATACACAAAGCATTGCGTGCTTCGCACGCCATTCCTCATATTCGGATTATCTTCAATACACAATGCATTGCGTGCTTCACTCGCCATTCCGCATATTGGGAGTATCTTCAATACACAAAGCATTGCGTGCTTCACACGCCATTCCACATATCGGAAGTATCTTCAATACACAATGCATTGCGTGCTTCACACGCCATTCCGCATATTGGGAGTATCTTCCTCCTGCAAAGCATTGCGTGCTTCACACGCCATTCCACATATTGGGAGTGTCTTCAATACACAATGCATTGTGTGCTTCGCACGTCATTCCACATATTGGGAGTATCTTCAATACACAAAGCATTTCGTGCTTCGCACGCCTTTCCACATATTGGCATTATCTTCAACACACAATGCATTTCGTGCTTCGCTCGCCATTCCGCATATTGGGAGTATCTTCAACACACAAAGCATTGCGTCCTTCGCACGCCAACCCCCGTATTGGGAGTATCTTCAACACAGAATGCATTGCGTGCTTCGCACGCCAACCCCACGGTAGAATATACCACATGGCTTTGAACCGGGTACTTCTATGGCATTTCACGTTTTGGTCGATTTTGAGGGAACCAAGCGAGCTATAAGGTCGCGCAAAAAAAAAAACAAAATGTGCAGAATAACATCCTACATTTATATTTGTAGAAAAAACTCAAAAACAAATTCATTCTCGTAGGAAAAATCTCAAAAAAAAAAATAGTTACCTCCGGTCAAAAAACGTGCTTCCCTCTGTTGGATTTTTTGGCTAACGAACTCGTCCGAGCGTCATAGACAACCAACATGTGTACCAAATGTTAACCAAATCGGAGTTAAAATGCGGCCGCTAGAGTGCGAACACATATATACATAGGCTATATATGATTTTTAATGACACCCCAAAACGTGTTCTGGGGACCATGATCGGTGCTCATTTGCTACTCCCGACCTTGGGTCTTACCATAAAGGCCACTGCAATAGCCCATTTTTCCTATGAAAATTCGCTAATAAATTACATTTTAACATTAAACACTCAATAAGCTTAATACGCGCTCTACCACCTGCCTGATCATAAGAATATTATTTTAACCTCAAGTAACTTCAAAATGTATTTTTCAATACACTCACTAAATTGTGTTTGTTAATTTAATCTTGTAAGTATATATTTATATAATAAAATCAAGCAATAGCGAAGCACTAGTAACTAATAGACTATTAATTGAGCATTTCATTACGAACAAAAATCATTTTATTAAAATTAGATGCGCAGAAGACATCAAACGAACGTGCTTTACCAAAAATATAATAAGCCAACCAGCCAATGCCTTCTGTGACCTTGTGAAGGCATCGGTACAACACTGTGACGCAGCACCACGGCTATCTGAATTAATTTGTTTATCTCTGCTTTACAAGGTCACCAACACTTCAAATCTTGCTTCCAATTGGACCTTAAGTAATTTTATGTTGTAGGCCTATTTGTTCTCGGTAAAATATTCGATCTATTTCAATAACAATAATTTCAAACTAAACAAAGCCCTTCGCGCTTTCATTTCTCAACTCGGGAGTTGTCATTTATTCTCCCACTGTAGTAGTATATAGGCTGACTGGTGAAGTGGGAAATTGTTAAAAATAAAGAGAAAATCAAAAACGTGTTTTTCTCGAAAAACGCTTAGTTTTTGTTTTGCGCCATTTTGTTTCTATTACTAAATAATTCATATCTAGAGAACGGTTTGACTGATTGAGTTCAAACCCGGCATGAAGTTTAACCTACACTCGATTCCACACGTTCACCGTGCAGTACTGGTCTTACGGGAGAATAGACGTGCTACTACCATTACAGGGAACATCTCGTTTATTGTCATGCGGGTTGCGTCAACTGACCGAGCGTTGCATGGGAGTTGATGTTTTTTAGTTGGCTAGTATAGCTGAGACTGTCGTATGGATAACATGGCTTATGGGCGCTCTGTACTGCACGTTGAACGTGGAATCCAGTGTAGCAATGATCTATTTTAAGAGAAATAAGTGATTAAATCCAATAATGCGTTACAAAATGGTGACTGTTTGAAAATTTCAAACCTGTATTACCCTAAAACATTTTAACAAAACATTTCAAAACACCTTTTTTGTAGCCCTTTAAATTCCCTATCGGATGAAGTAACTCTCAAAACAAAATTTAATGTCACCCCAAAACGTGTTCTAGGGACAATTTACTAGGTCTCACCATAAGGGTCATCTTCAAGTAGCTCATCTTTCCTATGGAAATTCGCTAACAAGAGTTTCAAGCCTTTGACACACGGGCGGACTGACTGCACGGCTACGGATCGCCATCGCAACCGACTCCCAGTGCAAAGTAAACCTGTTTGGACTGGGTAAGCACCGCAACGGCCTCGGTATATTGAAAGTACTCAAGGTATATAAGTTATCATCACAAGATAAATCAGACTAGGTAATAAATTATTGCATGTAAACAAGGTTGTGCACGGCGGGGCCTGAAGAAATAAACAGTCTTTGCTTGGAAACTGTGAGCAACAACAATTTATACTGCTTCTCAGAGCAGCTGATTCACCTCTCGGCTAATCCGTCACTAGAATTGCCCTCATTGAACTTCAAAACGCTGTTCGTCTGTCTGTCTGTGTGTCACCGCCGATTGTCTCCATGAAATTTATCATAGTGGTAGAACTCGTTGTTCCACACCTGTCCCAAGAGTCATAAGTGAAAAGATTTAAGGTCCGATCGAAACAACAAAAAAAAAACTTATTTTTTACCCATGTTAAAAAGATCTCTCGTATTTTTCTTAGGAACCAACAAAAAAGTAAAAGTGAAATCTAACTGTTATAAAGCAAGCTAAACCGGCATATATTCTAATAATTAAATCTAAAAAACGATTTTAGTATACATTCTAGGGAGCTAAAGTTGTGTAATCAAAAATAATTTAACTATTTTGTAGGTGCGATTTTTAACGCATTGGCAACAATTTAACCATTTTTCGAAAATATTGCAGCTAAAAT
The DNA here is from genome assembly GCA_018207615.1 of Philaenus spumarius. NCBI lineage: Eukaryota > Metazoa > Arthropoda > Insecta > Hemiptera > Aphrophoridae > Philaenus > Philaenus spumarius. The sequence continues at coordinate 38,239 of JAGFPH010005917.1, forward strand.
TTTGCCACTTTCTGAAAGCATTGCCGCTAAAAATCACACTTTACAAAAGTATTGAAGTTAAACTTTTCCTGCTTTTCAAAGGTATTGAAGGTAAAAATCCCACTTTTCGAAAGTATTAAAGTTAAAAATATCTAATTTTTCGTAATGTTGCAGTTTTAAGTAATCCCTCTTGTAAAAGTATTACAGCTAAAAAATCCCACTTTCCAAAAGTATTGCAGCTAAAATGTTCCTCTTTTCCAAAGGCAGCTAAAAATATTAAACTTTACAAAAGTTAAAATTTTTCCACTTTTCCAAAGTATTGAAGCGTAAAATATCCCACTTTTCGAAAGTATTGCGGCTAGTAATTTTCCTACTTTCCAAAGGTATTGCAGCTAAAAAATCCCACATTTCAAAAGTATTCCAGCTAAAATTATCCCACTTTTCCAAAATGTTGTTGGTAAAAAATTGCTATTTTCCAAAGGTATTGCAGCTAAAATATCCCACTTTTCTAAAGTATTGGAGCTAAAATTTCCACACTTTTAGAGAAAGCATTGCGGCTGAAATTGCCTCACATTCAGATGTGTATGCTAATACAGATCTCCTCTGGTTGCAAAATCCATATTTATAAACACAATACACAATATGTATTTTAAAAGACATTTTAAACCACGAACAATATAACTTCTAGTCCCATAAATCAGCTGATCCTAGGCCACTAAGTAATGTATGACCGTGCATGCTACGTAACAAATGACAAGCGTCGAGAGTGTAAAGCTTTTGAACGGGTTTCTGATCGAGTTGAATTATTCACAGATACTGCATGTGTAGCAACTTGCGAGGAAAAGTTTGCTTTTATTAAGAATCGATACAAGTCTTGGGAAATATTAAGGTAAATGAATAGGCCGCACAAATTACTACAACGGTAAATAAGGAAAGTATGAACATATTAAATGTTATACCTTCAGCAAACAGTTTGACATAATTGCATTTACTTTCTTAAGGAGACCATTGCATGATCATTTTGCTCACACAGTTGTCAACGAAAAATCTTAAGCAATATAAATTCAAAAATATACTATTACACACATATTTCCTTTAAAATAATTTGTGTATGGTCTCTTGGACAATATATGTAGGTAATTTAACAATTAGTACTCGTAAACGGGAAAATAGCAAACAAATGTTTGTTTTCAAATTGGGTGATTCTAAAATTTTTTATTTTTTTTTAAATTGTATTAATTACTACGGGAAACCCCTGCGTGTTACGCACGCCAACACCGTTAGAACATTCTGTACACCTAATCATGTTATGTTTTGTTTATAATAAATGTGTAGGATTGATAATAACCCCAAAGCTAAGATGGTAAATAATGATAAATGTTTAAATCAAATTATATCATATATTTTATAAGAGCAGTTATAATAAAGGTTAAAAGAACCAGCAAGGCTCAGATCTAACAAAATAAAACCTAACCTAAAAGTTAGAAATACTAATAATTGCTTCAAAGTTTGAAATCAGGTGTTAATGGAAATATTAGAGCAAACAGCAGTTTTATCTGTTATTTTATTCAATTGGTTGCTATGCTAAAGAATGTAAATACATTCAAGAAATGTGTGTTTTTTCATCAGTTTAGGCCTAACCTAAGAATTTTTTCCGACTAAATTTACAAATATTGAAATAAAAAAAGGTTTTTAACGAGATGAATTACAGCCTATGTTACTCAGGGATAGTGTAGCTTTTTATTAGTAAAACAATTTTTTCAATCGGTTCAGTAGTTCCACAGATTAAACCCTACATACAAACAAACAAATTTTACCTCTTTATATTATTAGTATAGATGTATAAGTTACTTTGTGATTCTAAACAACGGATTTTATATACACGAATGTGTTTAGAATAAAAGCACAGTACAGGTAAAACAGTGAGATATATCAGTGATATGTTTGAAGCCAATCAAACTAGACCCAAGCATGCCCATTGTTCCGCGAGATAACAGGGCGAGGTTCAACAACTTTACCATATTTTAGGAGTCAAATTTGTCATTGATTTATTGACCCCCTCCCCCTCCCCCCTACATCCTGCACTGTTTAGCCTAACGTTTTTGTATCGTTCAATTTTAACGAAAACACAAAGTTTACTGTGAAGTGTTGAAGTCGTATGTTGTGATGTTATTCTTATATTTAGTATTACAAAACGGAGAAGCTCGAACACCGCACACCAAGGGTTCCGTACCGCTAGAATCATTGCTAGTCATAGGCTATAATTCATTTTAATTTAAGGGTTGAAGCAACCCCTAAAACAATAAGTATTAATTGTTATACTTTCCTTTTAAAGCTAGAGAGCTGAAATTTAGTACATTTATTTCTTACAATATACGTAGAAAAGGTAAACTAGATTTGCATTTTTCACGTCCTGCTAAGAAAAAAAGTATCACAGATTGACATTTTGTCGCGTGCTGCTAAGGGATGAAAATGTAGGGGTCTTTTCTGTTATATCCCCCCGCATTTACAAACTATTTTCTATTCTCAAACTGTTTTCTATAGAATGAGGATTAATCGGGAATGTCCAAATAACTATTTATAACTACTCCATAACATATAAGGAAGGAAGTTTCCAGTTTTTTTTTTAATATTAGATAAGGGTTATCGCAAACGCGTAACTTTACTATTCGACTCTAGCCTAATATTTTTGCAGACAACGACGTTGTTTTACATTTTACTGTTAAATTTTGAATACAGTTAAACATACTGTGACTAAATAGGTTAGGTTAGAACCTTTTAGGTATTTTTTTAATTATTATTTTTGCATATAGAAAATAATTTGTAAATAAAAACTGGAAACTTCCTTCCTTATATGTTATGGAGTAGTTATAAATAGTTATTTGGACATTCCCGATTAATCCTCATTCTATAGAAAACAGTTTGAGAATAGAAAATAGTTTAGAAAATAGTTTGTAAATGCGGGGATATAACAGAAAAGGCCCAAATGTAGTGTAACAAGCCTATTGATTGTTATAGGCTACTTTCCTTAAATTTAAAAATCACTATGTTACATCCTAATTAAAAATAAATAAAACACATAGGAATTGAATATTAGAGCTTATTTATATAAAATAACCTGTTTGCATTTGGTTCGACGCGAGTCACCGCGGGGGTTGGCGAGCGAAGCGAGCAGGGGGCGGAGCCCTCTAGTAATAAATAAATTAATAATGTAATATGTTTATATGTGATACAAAGATGTAGCCTACGAATGTTTCCGAAGTTGAATGAATAGGTATTATTTCTTTAAATTTGTGTAAATTAACATATATATTGATAATAAAAGGTTGTACTATTTATATTCATTTTATAACCTCAAAACAAATCTTATAACGTATTATAGTCATTAGTTACGTAACTCGTATTAAAAAATATCAACTTCACAAGAAGTTAATATCAATTGAAATTGTAAACATAACCTCAAATTATAATCTACGCTAGGTTTTGTTTAAGTATTACAGATGATGGGTGAAATCAGCTGTTATATTATATTGTTACTCACGTGCGTACGACGTACACTCGCTTTTATAGGAATTGATTATTTCTGTCAAAAAGATTGCGTGCTCAAATTGGAATGCACGATAATTCGATACCTAAATTAAATCAAAGTACAGACGGGCGGATACGATGTCACCGCCAGATGGCTTAGATAATAAATAAATAAATTATAATGCTCAGAGTATACATACTATACTAATATTATAAAAAAGTAAAGTTTTTTTTTTTTTTTTTTTTTGCATGTAGTTGGGATAATCTCTGGAACTACTGAACCGATTGAAAAAATAGTTTTACTAATAAAAAGCTACACTATCCCTGAGTAACATAGGCTGTAATTCATCTCGTTAAAAACCTTTTTTTATTTCAATATTTGTAAATTTAGTCGGAAAAAATTCTTAGGTTAGGCCTAGAATGATAAACCAACACATGTATTTACATTTATTATGTTTGCTTGCATGTTTGCTTGCATGTAGGGGTAATCTCTAGAACTAATGAACCGAGTGAAAAAATTGTTTTACCAAAAATAAGCTCTATCCCTGTGTACATAGGCTGAGTAGCCTACATGTACAAAAATATTTTTTATTTAAATATTTGTAAATTTAGTCGAAAAACAAGCTTATGTTAAGCCAAGACTGATGAACAAACACATGTATTTACATTTATTACCTTAGAATCAACTGAATGAAATAACAGATAAAACAGCTGTTTGCTCTAATATTTCCATTAACAGCTGATTTCAAAATTTGAAGCAATTATTTTTGTATTTCTAGCTTTTAGGTTAGGGTTTTAAAGTGTAGACCTGAGCCTTGCTGGTTCTTTTAACCATTATTACAACTGCTGTTATCAAATATAAGAAATAATTTGATTTGAACATTTAACATTATTTACCATCTTAGTTTTGAGGTTAGTATTAATCGTACACCTTTATCATAAATAAAACATAACATATGTTTTTAGAAGGTTCCATTGGGGATTGGCGTGCGGAGCACGCAGGGGCCTCCCCTAGTAAATTATAAAATGTTTACCTGTGCGTAGATACGAGTGCAGTCTGTTTTTTGTTTGGTTACAAGTAATACCCAGCGTCAGTACGTATAGCGAAGCCAAAGTAATTATTAGCAATTACAATGTATTTGTATTTAATAAGGGCGCCACCATGAATACATGTTTGTGTAATTCATTTCTGTTCAATCAGTGAAAAGGTAATTTCCATGGCAATTATTTTACTCTCTCTGTTTGCGGAATTGCATAAAGCTTACACAATCTGTGAAACTATTCGAACCATGTGTACCTGAACATATCACGTAGCCTAAATGTATTGCTATTGTAGTTTTTAGCGAATTTCCATAGGGAAGACAACATATTGCAGCGACTCTCATGGCGACACCTAAGGTCGGCAGTGCTAGTAGTCAATGAGCACCAATCATAGTCCCCAGAACAAGTTTTGGGGAGGCATTACAAATTTTATATATGTGTTCGCTCTCTAAAGGCTGCATTTTACGTCCAATTTGGTACGCACGTTTCCTTTTGAAGTGAAAACTTCTATAATTGCAACGCGTCAAAAAACTTTTTCGGGGGATTAATCGCCACGCTCGAACCAAGCAGAGTATATAGTTTACTTGGTAATATCTCTGAAATGGACATTGTACTTCCCCATTTCGTAAGTTGTGTTAAAATAGTTTCCTTGGTAATGCCTCTGAAATGGACATTGTGCTTCCTCATTTCGTAAGTTGT
>JAGFPH010005917.1:43495-54418 GCA_018207615.1 Philaenus spumarius
TGCTTCCTCATTTCGTAAGTTGTGTTAAAATAGTTTACTTGGTAATACCTCTGAAATGGACATTGTGCTTCCTCATTTCATAAGTTGTTTTAAGGTAGCCTAGTTTACTTGGTAATACCTCTGAAATGGACATTGTGCTTCCTAATTTCGTAAGTTGTGTTCAAATAGTTTACTTGGTAATACCTCTGAAATGGGCATTGTGCTTCCTCATTTCGTAAGTTGTCTTAAAATAGTTTACTTGGTAAAACCTCTGAAATGGACATTGTGCTTCCTCATTTCGTAAATTGTTTTAAAATAGTTTACTTGGTCTCTGAAATGGACATTGTGCTTCCTCATTTCGTAAGTTGTGCTAAAATAATTTACATGGTAGTGTTCAACTTGATAAGTAACTTACTTGATGGTAAGTTGATTGAAGTAATCAAACTTCAGATTAAACCAATATGACCAACGATTTATTTTCATTATAGTTTTTACTTCTGGCGGCAGTCCCGCGACTGCTTACTGTTTTTAGGTGGCTCAGACGAACCGCTAGCCGTACTACAATCAAACGTTTTTAGGTTTATTTAAAAAAATATATATTGGAGATTATTCTGCACATTTTTTTTTACACGACCTTATAGTCCGTCTGATTTTACCAAAATCAATCGATAGGATTTTTTGGCTGAAGATCAAACTCCGGGATATAAATACCGGATGCTTTTAAGTTTTGATCGATTTTGGGGGGAAACAGACAGGCTAGTAATAATGAATGACAAGAAGCTTGTAGAGCTTGGTTTTCCACATAACCTGTTGAATTCAAGCCACTAATGCAGCGTTCAAGGACCCATGCACGACGAAGATGCGGGTGTGCTACTTGTGTTACAGGAAACCGCTCTTCTTCCTGTCTTTGAAATTTAAAGGTGTCGGTGGTGCGCATGTCTACCCGCTGCTTATTGCATTCATGCTTTTTGTTTGCCCAAATACCAACTAACATTTGAATAAATATTAAGGTTATGCTGTAATGGAAAGAACCTCCTACTAGACTTTGTGGTAGCAAAGCTTTTGGAATAGTCCGTTCGTTATAGTAATAACTAGGGGAAACCCCTGCGTGCTCCGCACGCCAACCCCGTTGACACCTTCTACACACATAATCATGTTATGTTTTCTTTATAATAAAGGTGTAGGATTAATAATAACCCCAACGCTAAGATAGTAAATATTGTTAAATGTTCAAATCAAATTATTTCTTATATTCTATAACAGCAGTTATAACAAAGGTTAAAATAACCAGCAAGGCTCGGGTCTACACTTTAATAAAAACCTAACCTAAAAGTTAGAAATACAAATAATTGCTTCAAACTTTGAAATCAGCTGTTCATGGAAATATTAGAGCAATTAGCTGTTTTATCTGTTATATTATTCAATTGGTTGTTATGGTAATAAAAAATGTTTAATCAAAATGTTACTCAGGGATAGTGTAGCTTTTTATTAGTAAAACTATTTTTTCAATCGGTTCAGTAGTTCAAGAGATTACCCCTCCCCCCCCCCCCCCCCTACATACAAACAACTTTACCTCTTTATCTACACCAATACAGTATTATAAAGAGGTAAAATTTACATATTATTATAGATAGACTCAGACTCCGACAGTATTCATCTGAAATTGTTTATTCGGGTATCGTTTTAAAGAATTTTAAATGTTCTTTTACTTACATTATTGTTCAAATACCTTTCACGCTACTCTGAATTGAATATCTAGATATAGAGCGAATTTTGTATAAACCAAAGACGATTACAACTACTCCTAACAAATGGATAGGCTTAACAAAACATTATTATGCAGAATTCAAGCGACAAAACTATCGCTTTACATATTTTCTATTTTTTAAATACCCACAACGCCCTCTAACTTTATAGTTACACAAAGTGACGCTCTCCTCATTGTTTAAGTCTATTAGATGAAAAATTAACTATTGCAAACGCTTTGAATGCCTCATAACTCAAGTCTAACATGTAAATATAAACATATTATGCAACACGTTTGATCGCAGTAAACAATACTCGCCCATTTTCCTTGTAGGTTGTCTATCCAAATACATTTTGTTTTATACTTTCCCTTAGTCTTCCGTTTAGAAACACTGACAGTATTAAAGAGGTAAAATAATGAAATTATAACAAATTACACCATAATGGATGTGACCAAACTATTGCGGTTTCGAGTTGTTAAGAAGCGCATTCAAATTAAATCAAAAATTGAAAGAAACAATTCGATCACACAGCTGATCCGCTGACGTGAGTTATCAAAAGCGAGTTTACCGTAAGTACGTACATACACGTACGTACGTGAGTGACATAATGTAACAGTTGATTTCACCCATCATCTGTAATGCAAACAAAACCCATCGTAGAAAATACTTTGAGGTTCAATCGTTATAATTTCATGTGAAGTTAAATTTTTTTATATACATGAGTTATAGAACTAATTTATACTAGCCTAAAATACATTATAAGTTTTACTTTGAGGTTATAAACTGTATATAAATACCTTACAATTTTTTATCATTAAGCCTATTCCCTACTGAAAATAGGGGTTTTCTATAATAGGCCTTTTTTAATTATAAACTATTTTTTATACATTCATTGGAACCTAAAAAGTTGTTTACACTTATAGGAATTGGCAAACAAATATAATTTACATACCTTTTTGTGTTTTTTTCGTTTTTTTTAGACAAAAAATATGTTTTTTTAAATCTCTTATAACTTTTTTACTACTGAACCAATTTGGCCGTTTGATATCATGTTTTAAAGTATATAAAAAGCACTAAATGTTTGGGTATAGTCATATTCTTACCACTAAAAGTTTAGTAGTTATGACCTTACAAAAAATATATATATATAAACAAATTTGTGATTTACACATTTAAAAAAAAATACTCTTGTATTTGTCCTAGAGGAATAAAAATACCCAAAAAGTTGCATTACGAGCTACTAAAGATGTGGTAAAAATTTCATCAGTGTAGCTTTAGCTGTTAAAAAGTTATAAGAACTTTTGTGTAAAAAATATCAATATTGAAAAGTGGCGGGAAATCGCGTTTAAAGATTCCATTAGTTATTTTAGCAGCCATAGAAGGGAATAACTTGCACAAACAGTATTTGTAGTCAAGATATGTTTTACTTAAATATTGGAGGCATTGAAAGCCTAATAATAAACATTGTTGTCCTTCTTTGCAATTACTTTAAAAAAATACAAAATCTTTTTAGTCCAAATAGAAAACATAAAGAAGTTCAACTCGACCAAAAGTAGTTGCGCGCTTGCTTTGAATAAATTTTTCACACTGATATAAAGAACTTTTGTGGCATATATTGTGTTTTTCTTAAACCTTATAAACTATAGAACCAGGAAAAAAAGAAAAAAAATATTTTGTTTTTTTTTGGAAAATGGTAATTTTTCAGTTGGGAATCCCCTTAATAAATTCGTTTATACAAATTTAAAGAAGATACCTATTCGTTTAACTTCGGAAACATTCGTACATCTTTGTATAACTTATAAACATATTATTATTCCATTATTAATTTCTCCACTATATAATAACTTCTAAACCATTTGATCTATCATTATGAAATAAAATCAATTAAAAGATAATATTTTTATCTTTCTTTAGATATATAATAATGTATATAAATACAATTTTTAACAAATATGCCTACAGTTTTATAATTGTAGCCTACACATTTACCGAGTTGAAAATCCCCGTTAGCATGGTTACGTAGGCCTAGATAAAATCTGTTGTTTTTAAATACTATTTTTTTTAAATGATGTATGTGTGATGTGTATCTAATTAACCTGCCTTTGATTTTTCACGGGGGCCTACTATACTTTTCCGAACAGAAGTGCGCTCTAGGTCATAAAATCGACCCTCGCTCCCACACGCGCAGTCACACTCACAAGGCCTACGTCTGCTTAATGGTTCTCCTATTAATCACCAACTAGCCCTCGTACTACAATATCACATTTTTCTATTCGTTAACTTTACTTAATTTTTACTCTAATTACTGAACTCTAAATATTCCTCGCAAAATGAGTCCAAACACGGTACAATTGTGACAACTCTAAGAGGTTTTACGGTCAGTAGGTTACAAAATTATAAATTTGACTTCTTAAAAATTGTTATTGGCATTTTATTTGAATTAGCACGATCACAATAACATACGCAATTACAGTAATTCTGGTAGTGATTTCAAACGTGTGCAAAAAACAAAGAAACTAAATCAGAATCAATATAACAGTGAACATATACTAAGAGTAAAATAAAAATAATTACAAATTTTGTTGTGATTTGCCTGAAGACATTTTTACCAAATAATAAGAGTCGCATAAGGAACACTACACTTGCAACAAAAAAATACACACAATATGGAAACAGAAATACACTACTTTTCCCGATGTACTGTACTGGCCACCACAGAGGTTAACTCAACATTGACATGTTTATCTGAAAATATGGACTTCACATCCTTAAGTGTGAGTCACTTTACAGATTTCGCTTCCGTTAAGTGTAAAGCCGTGGTAATGTTGCATAACTTCCGTATTGGTAATTTTAGAAGACACTTAAGACACCTTCTTAACATAGGACGGTTATGTAAATATGTTTGTGTTAGTTTTACGTTTTATAATTTTATTCTATTGATTTATTACAAAGTAACATTGCAAAATGAATTTGTAATTTGTTATTATTTTATACAGGTAGCCCGTGTGAGTGTGTCTGCGCGTGTGGGAGCGAGGGTCGATTTTATGACCTAGAGCGCACTTCTGTTCGGACAAAGTATAGTATGCTAATGATTTCTGACAAATACTAAGAACTTTTTCGAAAGTTAATAAATGTTGTAAACTTTGCAAATATATAGATGTTTTGATAAAAAGTTCATAATAAGTTTACCATATACATTTGAAACAAAATGTATTTCTCAAAGGTTTAGGCAAAATTTTATAACTTTTTAGATATATTTCACAAAGTATGAACGCAAACTTTCACTGTTTAAGACTCTACATTAGGCCCTATAGTATTTATTAGCGAAAGATAAACTATTGACCCTTATGGTGAGGCCTAAGGTTATTTTGAGACCTTATCAATGGGCAACGATCATGGTCCCCAGAACATGTTTTGGGGTGTCATTAAAAATTGTTGATATATATGTAGTATATATGTGTTCGCATGCTAACGGCCGCATTTGAAGTCCGACTTGGATCACACGTTGGTTGGCGAAGTCGCTCGGACGAGTTCGTTAGCAAACAAATCCAACAACACGTTTATTAGAATGAAACTTTGTTGGAGTTTTATCTACAACTAACAAAAATTTAGGACACTATTCTGCACATTTTGTTTTTTACACGACCTTATAGCTCGCTTGGTTTCCGCAAAATCGATCGGAACGTAAAATACCACAGAAGTACCCGGTTCAAAGCCATGTGGCGGATTCTACCGTGGAGTTGGCGTGCGAAGCACGCAATGCATTGTGTATTGAATATACTCCCAATTTGCGGAATGGCGTGCAAAGTTCCCTGTATGCTTTACCTCGGGAAGAGAGTTTGACCGTTGCGAGCGAAACGAAGACATCCATTATCCGAGGTAGAACAAGCTGCCCGTGAACAGGGGCTGAGGTGGGCACAAATTCTACCAATATTGTTTGTATACGGAGGCATTTATTCATAGCACGTTCGTGAGTAGACCAATTTCTAGAAATATAAATTTAGGATGTTATTCTGCACATTTTGTTTTTTTACGCGACCTTATAGCCCGCTGGTTCCCCAAAATCGATCAAAACGTAAAACACCACAGAAGTATCCGGTTCAAAGCCATGTGGCGGATTCTACCGTGGGGTTGGCGTGCGAAGCACTCAATATTTTGTGTGTTGAAGATACTCCCAACATAAGGAAAGGCGTGCGAAGCACGTAATGCAGTATTTATTGAAGATACTCCCAATACGGGAGTTGGCGTGCGAATCACGCAATGCATTGTCTTGAGAAAAATAGCAATACGGGGGTTGGCGTGCGAAGCACGCAATGCATTGTGGTACGGTAAGGAAAATCCCAATACGGGGGTTGGCGTGTGAAGCACGCAATTCATTGTGTATTGAAGATACTCCCAATATAAGGAATGGCGTGCGAAGCACGCAATGCAGTGTTTATTGAAGATACTCCCCTACGGGAGTTGGCGTGCGAAGCTCGCAATGAATTGTGTATTGAAAATACTCCCAATACGGGGGTTGGCGTGCGAATCACGCAATGAATTTTCTTGAGAAAAATAGCAATATGGGGGTTGGCGTGCGAAGCACGCAATGCATTGTCTTGAGGAAAATCCCAATACGGGGGTTGGCGTGTGAAGCACGCAATGCATTGTGTATTGAAGATACTCCCAATATAAGGAATGGCGTGCGAAGCACGCAATGCAGTGTTTATTGAAGATACTCCCCTACGGGGGTTGGCGTGCGAAGCACGCAATGCATTGTGTATTGAAAATACTCCCAATACGGGGGTTGGCGTGCGGAGCACGCAATGCATTGTGCATTGAAGATACTCCCAATATGCGGAATGGCGTGCGAGGCACGCAATGCTTTGTGTATTGAAGATACTCCCAATATAAGGAATGGCGTGCGAAGCACGCAATGCAGTTTTTATTGAAGATACTCCCAATACGGGGTTTGGCGTGCGAGGCACGCAATGGATTGTCTTGAGGAAAATCCCAATACGGGGGTTGGCGTGCGAAGCACGCAATGCATTGTGTCTTGAAGAAAATTCAGATATGCGGAATGGCGTGCGAAGCACGCAATGCTTTGTGTATGGAAGATACTCTAAATAGGCGGAATGGCGTGCGAACCATTTTGCAGCTATTCAGCACCGTCGTGAATAGACCTTTTTCCCAAATTGTTGGTTGAAACCCTAAAACATAGGCGCATAAACTAAATATTGGAAATTCGCTCAACTCACGTCAGCGGTTCGAATTATTTTCCTAACGGCCATAACTTTAACCACGTTCTTACCAAATTCCCTCGCGAAAATAGCGCTAGACTCGTAGACCTATAATATATGCATCTAGTTATCCGAAGGTTGACACAAAACCAACTCGTTACGCTCTATTCTAGGTTAGGTTTTAGGCGTTTCCACCAATGCCAACCACAACCGGTAGTGACCTTTCCGACTTGTCTTGACGGCTATCGGTTATTTTACTTGTGTAATGAAGTCCCCTTCGAGAGTTATAGCAGAATGTTAGAGGCTAATTGGATAGTTCCATGCCGTGGATTTAAACAATAGACTAGAGTAATTAATGAAGACTTCACATCGATATTGCAAGCAAGCTGCTGCATACCCAGTAGACCCGTGCAGTTCTGGTTCAACATGTACATCAAGACATACAAATAGGACTTGTTGCTAGAAAGAAAATAATGCTTAACGCTTACAATTAGAAGGTTTTTCTTTTAAATGATAGGTTTTGTCCTGTAACTTGTTAAAGGTGTACAAATTTACAAAATTAATAACATTACAATTTTTGCACACGACCTTCTATAGCCCATCTGGTAACCCCCTAAAATACCATAAAAAGCCATTTAGCTGCTGCGAGCGGAACGAAGCAGAGCGCGAGCCGGGGCTGGACGGTAAGTACAAACAAACTCTACTACTATATTTCGACGAACTCAAAATAAATCTATCGTATGCGCTTTTTACATTGTTAGATTTACTCCAAAACCTTTTCGATAATTCGTCTTAACGACTTCAATATAATGTTGATTTTACTTTCTCAGTATACTATAGTATAGAGAAAGTGTAGTGATCGCAAAAAAAATCGATGTTGAGATGTTTGTGGAAATATCCATTTTGGAACCCCCTCGAGTCCAAAAAAGTGGTCTTTACAAAATGTCTATCTGTATGTATGAAAGCTAGAGAGAAAACTATTCGATCGATTTCGAACAAATTTGCACCAGACATGTCAATTAGACCTGTATAGATGCACGAAAAAATGTTTTAAAATGTTTTTGAAAAACAACCATCTTTTTGGATAAAACACCCCCAAAAAATCAGTTATTATTTTTTTATAGAAAAAAAACACTGTAACGATTTTCATAAAATTTGCCTTATTTGTAGCCCTTAAGGGTCTGCTGTAGGGCCATCTTGGATTTCTTTCCCATAAGAGCAATGTTAAATTTCAAACCATTTATTTCGTTTACTTTTTATCATAAAATTGTTTGCAAGGTCTCATTTTAAGCACAGTCACAATACGCATCCGTTTTGCAATTTAGTTTTTTTTTAATGCTTTTGATTTGTTATGTAATTGACATTTCGTAAGTACAAAGTTTGAATTTTTTTCCTAAGACAATACACAATTAATAATGAAAAATAGTTTGCAAGCCGGATCCGAAATTTTATAAAGAATATTCAGTTTTTTTTTTTCAACACTCAATTACAAAAGATAGACTTATAAAATGGTTTGAAATGAGGCAATGTCAAAGCGTTCAGCTGCAAGAAATTGCACTGTTTAGATAGGGATACAGTGAGAAGCGGTTGCGTTTCCAGTTGTTTTCTCGTTTACTGAAGCAGACCCTTAATGTACCGTACCATATGCAAAAAACCGCATCTTTCAAAAAATTCTTGTTTGGTTAATAATAATATCTGATTTTTTGGCCGAAAAGAGGAGTTTTTTTGTACAAAATTGCTTAAAAGCTTTTTTTGTGCGTCTATATAGGCCCAATTGACATGTTTGGTACAAATATGTTCGAAATCGATCGAATAGTTTCCTCTTTAGCTAATAACAATAATTTGTATTATTACATACTCTTCTACATTAATACAATTATTAAAGTATTAAGTCACAGTTGGTGTTACATACGGGAGTTGGCGTGCGAAGCACGCAATGCATCGTGTATTGAAAATACTCCTAATATTCGAGTTGGCGTGCGAAGCACGCAATGCATTATTTATTGAACATACTCCCAGTATGGGGGTTGGCGTGCGAAGCACGCAATGCATTGTGCATTGAAAATACTCAAAATATGGGGGTTGGCGTGCGAACGCGCAATTCATTTTGTATTGAAAATACTCCCAACATGTAGGTTGGCGGGCAAAGCACGCAATGCATTTTGTATTGAAAATACTCCCAATATGGGGGTTGGCGTTCGAAGCACGCAATGCATTTTGTATTAAAAATGCTCCCAATACGGCGGTTGGCGTACGAAGCACTGTGCGTCGGGCGCTTCTCACAGTGTTCAGTGTCAAGCTTACATGTGCGTCCTTAGCAGTGAACGTGTTAATAATTTAAATATGTGAGAAATTATGTGCCAGTTTCTGGTAGCGTTTATTTTAATAGATTTAAAATAATTGTCTACAGTAATACAAAATAAATATTTACCAACTACTGAAATTATAAGTTTTGTCTTATGAGATTGAAATTATTTTAGATTCAATTTCCAATTGACTATATTATCAACCGTTTTTTTTATTTCTTACAATTTAAAGGTAATTTTCCAACTAACACATGATTGTATTGGTCTAACAAGTGTTACACAAGTTATTTTTAGTAGCTTACTTAGTTTAGGTTTAATAAAATACCCACGTCATTTGTAAACGTTTAGTAAACATTAAATTTATCCAATTCCAAATTCTACTTAATATTTTACTTTCTCACTATACTATCGCATACTATACTATCGTATAGAGAAAGTATAGTGATCGCAAAAAATCGATGTTGAGATTTTTGTGGAAATATCCGTTTTGGGACCCTCCGAGTCCAAAAAAGTGGGTTTTACAAAATGTCTGTCTGTATGTCTGTCTGTATGTATACAAAGCTAGAGCGAAAACTATTCGATCGATTTCAAACAAATTTGCACCAGACATGTCCAGTGGCCTGTATAGATGCACGAAAAAGGGTTTTGACAAATTTTGAAAAACAACCCCCTTTTTGGCCAAAAATCCCCCAAAAAATCAGTTATTATTTTTTTATAAAAAAAAACAGCTCTAACGATTTTGATAAAATTTGGCTTATTTGTAGCCTTTAATGTGCCCATATGCAAAAAACAGCAACTTTCTAAAAATTCTCGTTTAGCTAATAATAATAACAGATTTTTGGGGTTTTTTTGGCCATAAAGGGGGTTGGTTTTCAAAATTTGTCAAAACCTTTTTACTTGCATCTATAAAGACCTAATTGACGTGTTTGGTGCAAATTTTTTCGAAATCGATTGAATAGTTTTCTCTCTAGATAATAATAATAATAATATGTATTAGTTAATCTCCAACTTTAATAAAAAATCACCTCTCCTACCCCACCCTACAAGTCACAGTGAATCTGTTTAATAATTTAAATATGTTTGTGAGAAAGTATGTGCCAGTTCCTGGTACCGTTTATTTTTAAATCTATTAGAGTATTTCATAGTAATGTAGAGGAAATAACAGGTGTGATAGCCTACAAAATGAAAGTTGTGAAGTTTCCAAGGGAAGCCAATACAGTGTAATTAAAACAAAAGTTCAAGACACTCTACACTGGCACAACTTCGTCTCTATTCTCTACTACTCAAATACAAATGACTAAAAATTACTTTTTATCTATAACCCCCTTCCTCATTCCAGTACGGAAAATCTCAGTTAAAGCATTTATACGATGAAGGTAAATGGCCTAACTCGTTAAACCCGTGTTGTACCGTAATTCCGGTTTCAACTGAGAAAATATTGAACCGTCGTTAAATAAGTATTAAGCGGTAATTATAACAGATAGACGAAAAGGAGGAGCTACCGGATATGTGAATTAGTTTTGCGTAAAACGTGGGTGGTCTGGATTGGCACTGTATGGCAAAGGTGAAGGGCTATATTGACGATCGCCACTTGGAAAACAGTATTTAAAAAATATTGTAAGCTTATTTCTAAAATATTGCCACTTGTATGACAGAGAATCGTCAAAGATT
>JAGFPH010005917.1:54428-76183 GCA_018207615.1 Philaenus spumarius
ATAAAAAATATTGTAAGCGTATTTCTAAAATATTGCCACTTGTATGAAAGAGAATCGTCAAAGATTCCCTTTCAGGGCAAGAATATCAACATATGAGGACCTTCTGGAAGTCCCCCTCTGTTAAAAAGTGGAAATGGAAATTTATCGATCACACAAACAGTGAAAATGATCATGCCATATAGAAGTGGTCTATCCTGGAACCCACAAGAAGGAGAAGAGGGGTAGACATGCAGATCTGTAGAAGGTAAGAGAAGCTGGAAACAGTAGGGGAGAAACATTCCTTGGGTTGGATTGCGGCTCTAGAAATGGGATCGCAATAACAAGTAAGACCCGTTTGGACTGAAAGATAAATACTGATCGAAAAATTATATCGAATAACCAACTTAAAATGGCCTGGTTGTTAGCTTTAAGATGCTACCAATACACTAGTAACTGTCTAACGATAGCCGACCGGACAACCACACTAACCACTCCTTCAAGGTGTCTTCCTCCGAAGGAACAATTCATGCACACGTTGTAGTGCAAACGTTTGAACCGCAAAGGCGCCATATTGAAAATTATAACCATAATTCCGTTAACTGCAATGTGTTTTGTTATTTTTATTCTAAATTATAATCACATATATTATTTCTCAAGGCCATTTTTTTTTTGTCGGTACGCCATAAATTCCTTAATACATCATCAAATTACATGAATGAGGCATCATTTTAAAGCTTTCCTTAACCGCTACACCGGAAAAATATACAAAATACAATTATACGAGAAAATACAAAAATAAAGAATCCGAAAGTAACAGTGATGTAAGATCAAGTAAGTTGTAGGGATATTTTCCTGACGTTGGCAACACTGACGATAACAATACCCAGCTGGAGAGCTGCCTTATGCCACTACTACATTGCTATTTTTAATTAATTGTATATTTAGTATCATTAGTATACGCACTATACGATACTAAATATACGGTGTGTACTTTAATAATTAAGTGGGATTTAAGTAAGTTGTAATGCGAATGTTTCGCACGGGTCAGCTAGTCTATATTAATGATTAAAACCCCGTGGAACTAAGTATAATATGATTAGCCTACTATAGTCTAACCAATGAATCCCAAAACTGCAAAAAATGTTTTTTTCAACGCGTTTACTCTAAACCTAAACCAACCCTTCCAGCTGCTACAGAAATCATGCAGCGTACACGTGCATTGAATGTAAGTTGTGTACAATCCCGTTCATTCGGTAAATTAAAAGATTCTATGGTTCGCCTCATAATAATAACCTTGTCACATTGATATCAGCTGATAACAGTACAGTAAGGCTACCATGGTTCCTACGAATTAAGCAAATCATTGTTCCTGTACCATCACCGGTAACAATTGCGTGTACATTGACTCTACAAAGCCATTAATAGTAACACAAGTTGATGCTCTTATAAAGTGCCTGTACAAACGATAACTGAAAACTGTTTTGACAAAAAAATCTACAGTCTAATTTTGTGTTAGACAAGTATTGGGAACATAAAAAGGAGTGTTTCAAGATTTTACTTCTAGATGGAAACGAAAGAAAGATATTGTAATATTGAAAAATGTCTATGGCCTCAATATTATTAACTCTTTTAGTAACACAAAAAGTGTCCCATACTCGTTAATATTCAAGTTTATGACTTGTGTATTGTGTACATTATTGTAAAGAAAATTAGATGCAGATGAAATCTGCAAATATACATTTTAGCCTACAGGGTTTCAATGTCTTAACATCAAAATTACTTTACTTTAACCTAACAGTATATTCATTTCTCAAATAAAACAAGACAGAATAGATCTACACTTGTTCAACACCGATACAGAAACATTTGAACGGGGTGTCAACTCTTCTCACATAAGTTGGTGCAATAGTGGTTTTATCCGTTTCTAATGAAACTTGGCCTACTGTAGTGGAGATTAGGAGAAATAAGCTCTATTACTTCATTTCGATCTGATCAATCGTGTCTAAAAAAACTAAATTTGGGGATAAACGTCAATGTAGTACTCCATACGTTCGCGCCGTGAACGATCGGCCGCTTTTACTTATTGGCGAATTTCCATAGGAAAGAAGAGCTATTGAAGTGACCCTTAGGCCCTGTTTATGCAACAAGAAGCGGAGCGGCGAGCCGCAGCGGTTCACAGAAACAGAGCGGTGCACTTACAAACCGCAGTTTTTTGCGGTTTTAAAATGCATTGGTTTAAATGTGAGCGTTTATGCACAGCGGCTCACCGCTCCCGCCATGTCAGTGTTGCCAACCTAGAGATAAATTATACATGGATCCATCGCACACTTATAACACTTTTTCAGACTGACAGGACTAGAAAACAGTTGGCAGCACTGGCTCCCCCACCACAGTGTTTACAAAACGAGAGGGTAGCCGCTGCGGTCAACCGCTTGACAAAATTTTCAGCTGTCGACTGCTAGTGCATAAACGAGGCCTTATGGCGAGACCTAAGGTCGGGAGTAGTAAATCAGCTCCAATCATGGTCAACAGAACACGTTTCACGGTGTCACTAAAAATTGTATAAATATATGTATTCGCACTCTTACGGCCGCATTTTGAATCTGATTTAGTCCAAAAGTGGTGCATACGTTGCTTGCTTAAGTCGCTCGGACGAGTTCGTTAGAAAAAGAAAATCCAACAACCAGAAGTACGGTTTTTGAGAGGAAGTAACTGTTTTTTTAGATTTTTCGTACTAGAATGAAACTTTTTGGCGGCTTTATCTAAAAAAATTAATGTGGGATATTATTCTGCACATTTTTTGCACGACTTTCGCTTCGCTCGCAACGTACTTAATCGGCCGTCGGAAAATGCCCCACGTGGATTTCAACCGGATAATTTTAAGGTATTTTACTTTTTTAGATCGATTTTGGGGGAAACAAGCGGGCTATAAATTCGTGTAAAAAAACAAAATGTGCAGAATAACCTCTCCTATATTTATTTCTGTACATAAAACCCCAAAAAAGTTCCACTCTAGTAAGAAAAATCTCAAAAATGTTTATTTCCTGTCAAAAAACCTGCTTCCGGTTGTTGGATTTTTGGCCAAGCGACTTAAAAAAACCAACGTGTGGACCAAATCGGACGTAAAATGCGGCCGTTAGAGTGCGAACACAAATGTATATACAGTACCTACAAATTTAAATTACAAAACGTGTTTTGGGGACCAATATCGGTGCTCATTCACCCCTCCCGACTTTAGTCCTCACCATAAGACACTTTTTTTGAAACTCGTAGACATATTTTAAATTAAACCAATCCCCCAAGATGAGACTCCAGAAAGACTTGCGTTCCTAAAAAGAGACTTTCCCAAGGCTTGCCTAAGCTGGAATCATTTGCCGTATGCCAATTAAAAGTAATTGCTTTTGCAAATCGGCCTTTAGACCAAATACACTGAGACATGCAAAATGTGTGGAGGCTGTGGAGGTTTGGACAATGAACTTGCATGGGGTATGAATAAAGTTTAAAGTAGATTCAGTAGTAGGAACTGCATAATTGTCAAGGGGCAATGCAAGCTCTAATGGCTTTAAACAACGTTTTACCTAGTACCTACTTAAACTGTACAAGTTGTAGCCCTCGAGTAGAGTGAAATTTTGGTTATATCCTTATAAATAATACGTGAAGCCGTTTCTTGTAAACACAACTCCTCCCTTATTTCTGGACCAATTTTAATGTTTGAGGTTTCAACAAATTCGTCTCATTTCGTAGTTTTGCAATAAGGTTTTAGATGTCAAAAATTCTTATCCTTAATGGCGTGAGCTAATCTCAAAGGTCGGGTTTTCCCCATAAGATTAACATGGAACGAATTTAAAAACCATTTTTATACAAAACAGCTGTTTATAATAAGAAACAAACTAATCCAGCTACTTCCGTGGATGTAAATAATTATGTTTATAGTATTCAGTAGGTTATAAAAATATTTCTATACAAAACAGCTGTTTATAATAAGAAACAAACTAATCTATTTGTTTTTGTACAAGTAAATAATGATTTTTAAATAAGGCTTTTAAAACAGATAATACAGTTGATTCGGATGTCCAGCTTTTAGTACAAAATAATATTTTAGGTTAGGCCTATTTTGAACCAACACATGTTTCAACACACATAAACCAACAAAAACTTGGGTTAAGGGATTTAAAAATAAGAAAAAACTATGTTACATCCTAATTAAAAATAAATAAGACATATAGTTGACCTATTTATTGATAATATACGGTAATTGATAGTGAGTAACAATTTTGGTTAGGTTTTTTATTAAGTGTAGGCCTACAACCAAGCCTTACTGGTTCCTTTAACCTTTATTATAAATGTTGTTGTTATAAAATATACGAAATAATTTGATTTGAACATTTAACATGATTTACCATCTTAGTTTTGAGGTTATTATTAATTCTACACCTTTATTATAAATAAAACATAACATATGTTTTTAGAAGATTCCAACGGGGGTTGGCGTGCGGAGCACGCAGGGGTCTCCCCTAGTTTAATTATATAACCATAATTGGAAGTTAAAATAACCATTTATTATAAATTCAACTTGAATTAATTGCTTAAACTCCACAAAACAGTACTGTTACTTAAACTCATTAGTAAGATTGATAAGTGATGACCGAAGGTACTTGGTAGAATTCCATAATAATTAAAAAGACA
Organism: Philaenus spumarius; assembly: GCA_018207615.1. Classification (NCBI taxonomy): domain Eukaryota; kingdom Metazoa; phylum Arthropoda; class Insecta; order Hemiptera; family Aphrophoridae; genus Philaenus; species Philaenus spumarius. The sequence continues at coordinate 59,094 of JAGFPH010005917.1, forward strand.
AACACAATTTTTTGTAATTTCTACAAGTTTTATCCAATTTATGTAAAAAACAGTATTTAAATGGGCAGTTAACTTATTAAATTGATTTACAGTAAGTAAGACGTTTCAGCACCGACTGAATTTACATCAAATATTTTAAATTGCAGTATTTTCTAACTTTTTTTTACATACGGTATTCTAGTTGACTTGGCAATTCAACGGTCAAAACAGTTTTTTTTTAAGTGGTATAAAAGCCTGAATTTACTCTTACATTTAATTGCCAAAATCAATAACATCTGAAACAAAATAATTTCACACTCTGACCTCTATGCAAAGTCTGCACTAATTAAATGATAAGCCTGAGTTACAAAAAGCAAGTAGGCCTAGCACAAGTTAATCTAATGGCCTCGATTTATGATTTATTTTATCTGCAGACTGTACATACAGCTTTATTAGATTGACAAATGAAAAATAAAATTAAGAATGTTCAACAGTATGTTGCTAGCAATTTAATCATTAAATCAATAATGATAATGATAATTATACAAATAAATGATAAAGTCATATGAACAATAATGTAAGGGCAGAGCAAATCAATATGTTTTTTTTATTGTCTAAACATGAAGGGTAATAAATTAAAATATCAATTTACGAGAAATTTTAAAACAGCTTACAGTAAATAAAATCTTAGGACTTACCCGACTTACTAGTAGGCCTACAAATTAACAAATTGTTGCATTTTGATTCACCAACATTATTTACACAGTTGGTAGACCTATATATTGTTAAAACATATTTCTAAACATATTTTAGACAAAATTTAGGCCTGTGCCTGCCTAAACAGTACTCATTTTATTACAAGTAAGTTTTATTACAATCTTTTATAAGGAATTGTGTATAAAATAATACAAGCGTGTGGAAATTCTGTGGCTCTATTAAATTTAGCCTATTAGTTTTAATTTACACACATATCGGTTTGCTTTAAAAAATGTCGATAGTTTAGATAGTCAAAAAACGTTTGAACTTAAAAAAAACATTCCAGAACATGGATACCGGTAACTAAATTCAAGAGTCGGTCCATTGAAGATCAACTTTCTCCTGGGGAATTGTTATAGGGTGTATTGAAATTTCAATGCTTCGGTGCTTCCTGTTCAATTTAAATGCCATATATTTCAAATTTATCAGTGTAGTGTAAATACAATGGTTAAAATACAAAACCGAGCTAGTGTGTGTTCTCCATTTTCTTGAAATGAACAACATTCTGCAAGGAATTATAAACTCATTAACAAATAGTATTCTCATGTATTTGTTAACATACAAGTCATACAATAAACTGTTATTAGTTTTGCTTATAGCCTAATTAGCTGCCAGAAAGAAGAAAAACATGGTCGCCCTAATCTTCAATCCTGAAGAATGTTTATTATTACCGGTACTACAAATCCTCCCATGATAACCGAACTTTACCTTTAACAGGATACACAAAGTAACAAGAAAATTAATTTATATAAATAGGTAATGGGCTTCTTTAGTAAATAACCAATAATCCATCAGTTTGGTAAAGACAATGTTGGAACTAAAGAGTTAATTTAATTGTAGACATTATAATTTGTCAGATTTCAAACTCCAACAACTGCAGTACAGTAAGTAATCTACGTACTGTAAAGAATATATAAAGCTTTTTTATTAAAAACAATATAAGTAGGACTGCATACAACATTAAAGCAAGTCAGAAAAAGTGTAAAAAATAATGTTTTATTAAAAAAAAACCTAAATAAAGAAATAACCTATCTTTTAAAGCAAGCTGGATAACCTGTCTAGGTAAGTGCAGCTTTATTGTTCAAAATAATAGGTAGTTTAGTTCAATCTCTCTTCGCCCATAAAACTTTTAATTTTTTTATTTCATACGCACCATTTGTGTTACATACAAAAATGAAAACATTATTGGTTACAAAGAAATGTTTAGCCTACTACTTTTTATTGAATGAAAGGTTTTGCTTTAAATACTTTTAATGGACATTGTTTAAAACTATGAGAAAAAGCAATTTGTTGTTTTATTTGTATTGGCAGACACTTTGAGGGCGTTTTTTACACAAAAACTTTCAAAAACTGAACATAATTTTAGGTTAGGCCTACAATGAACCAAAACCCGTTTATTTGTAACCAATTGGGCTAATTTAGAGTCAGGATTTTTACAATGACGATCCGTGCACTCTACCCGAACACTTGTATATAAAAGCATATAGTAGCTTATACATGTAATATTAAGAGTCCTGTACGTGAGGTCTGGACAAGTACTACTACAAATAGATTTTTATTAATTCTAAACAAAGTCCAGAAAATTAAAAATATGTTTACCTACCATTCGCCTATGTGTGAGAATAAACATGTTTAACTGCTTGCAATTCATCTGGATGAGGGATTGACTCTATTTGTAAAAAATTGTCTAAAGTCCTGTATTCCTATCTGATTAGGCTACAATTTAACAAATTGTATACCCAAAAGCTATCTAAGAACTAGGCCTACTGTATTTGTTTTGCATATTTTCCATAAACTATTGTTAACTTATAGGGTCTTTTATTAAAAGGGTAAAATTCAATAACCATTGACAGAGTGGAATATTGCTTATGCAGAAAAAAGATGAAACAAATGGGGGGGGGGGGCGGATCTTTTTAAAATCCTGTGATAATCATTGTAACGTAGGTCGTTATTTAAGCAAGAACAAGTACCAACAGTAGCAAATCAATATGTCATTGAATGTTTGAGCTTAATCTAGACTAGGTTGTATAATGAGTAGGCCTAACCCATAATGTACTACATAATGTAATATTGCTTACAATAGGTACTTGAAAAGGCATAATTATACATAAACCCATTTTGCTACAGGGTAAATAAGACCCAGTCTTCCTATTTAGAAATGCCTTTGTTTGTAGGAGTTTTCTTGAGAATTTTTTTTAAATATACATTGTCAGGATTTTTGACATTTATTTTGTGAGTTTTTAAAGCCACACACAGAGCATTCTTTTTTAGTGCTATTATAAGTGTTGCCCTGTTTTAATGTTTACCATTTAATGATATTGTGTAGGCCTACCGTTGTAATGTGTTTTTTTCCTATATAGCCTACAGTATTTATTTAAATTAGTTTAAACATCTTTATACAGTGTCAACAATTAACTCAAGATTAATAAAGAAATCTAGCCTAATAAGTTAGCTTTGACTTTTGTTGTGGCAATTCCAGTTTAATCGGCAAATGTAGGCCTAATCAAAAGTGTAACAATATGCAGTTTGGTTATTGCTATTCGTGACAGACAGTCTTCTAGAAATATATTAAGATATTACAGAAATTTCAAATGGCAACCTAGGAGAGACAGGTGTACCTTCAATCCAAAAGTTATCAAATTTTATATAGACCTTTATTTACATTGAATGGCACCAGGAGTGAATTAGGTCTATGCAAAACAAAATAGACCATAATAGAGTGGGGCGTGTGTCTGTCACAAGAAAAAAGTAGGCTTATTAGTTAGGCCCGATTAATTAGGATATATATTGTAGTCCACCACAAAGTTCAATTTTCTTTTGCACAAGATGTCTCCCAGTGTGAATTTACTTTAGAACCCCTGCCCTTTTTTCAGGAAACAGTAGATCTACAGTAATGCTGCCAACTTAAGCAATATATTATATTATTGTTCCATATTGAATAAGCTGGTAATAGAGACCGTAAGTTAAAACTTCAGGCTAACCCCTGGACGCTTCGCGTCCCAACCCCGCCTCAGATGGATGCTTTGCTTAGCTCGCAGTTGGAAAACTCGCTGAAGGCTCTCGCTAATCTTTGGCTCGTTTGTACCTGGCTGACCGAGCATCGCTCGGTATTTTTAACATCTGGATTGTATCTATTCGAATACTTAGTGACTTTAAACGAGGTATAAAAAGAAGTTGTATCTATTCGCCTTCTAAATGACTTGATCAGGTGGTATAAAAGCAAGTTCAGAGTTTAAATGTTATGCACATTTTTCAGAGTTTATGCACGTTTTTGCAGCTACATAAGACCTAGTGCATTTGATTTCTTACGTCAAAAAATCCCTATATATGCAAATTTTCATCAAAATCGTTAAAGCCATTTTTCGAGATCCGCGACAGATACAAAGATAGATACAAGAATTGCTCAATTAAAGTAATATTATTAAGAACATCTAACAAAAGATTGAATAGGCTATATGATCACTGCACATTAGGCTACAACAATTTGGGAAAAGTTAAAGTGAAATACTACCCTAACATTAATTAAACAACATTAGGCCCTTTGATATAGGCTAACTACTTTCTGTAGTGTAACACATAGACCTAGGCCTATATCGGAGTTCTCAGTTTGAGTTTATTAAATTGTCGTAGCATATATACTTTTGTAGTTAAGTTTATAATACACCTCTCAACATATATCTTTGCAGCCAACTTTTTTTAGCAAAAGAGTAGAGCCAACCTAATTATTTTGAACACGGTAATTGATTGAATGTTGAATTGTGAGTTCAAACTTTTGTATAGTTTTACAAATTGGAAACTAATAGCCGTGACATGTGAGCTGTCACAAATATTAATATAATTGCATCAGGTATTTGTTTAGCACGTTTGTTAGTTGCACATAAGCTATAGGCTACATACAAATGTTATGTTTTAAGTAAGTTAATAGGCCTACTGTAGGCCCTATAACTTTTTTAAATTACATTCATTTATCTATTATATGACCCTACATGGTAGCCAATATATTTAGACATTATATAAGCGATAAGTATAGGGCCTATAGCTTTATAAGAATTGGAAACAATCTGTAACATAACGCTTCGTAACATTGCATAGTTTTTAGCATGTAGGTAAGTAAGAATGTATCAGTATCTTGATATTAGCCTATACCGAACACTGGGAAAGCATATTCTTACAAACGTCAGTGTTTATTTTGCATAAGTTCCGAAGATTGCACTCAATATATAATATTATTAAGTTTACTTAAATTATTTCAGTTAAACTAGTGAGACTAAAGTCTACAGCCTCGAGGCTAAATCTCCTACCTTATAGCGTCCTTTTAGTTTTGAAGAATTATCTAACTAAAAACTCAACGAAATCATGGTAACTTGGTTCTACGTTTACCATTTCCTTATGGCAATATGCAGACCTAAACATAATTAGGTAGGTAGCCTATTTAAATAATGCTGATCCAACTTTAAAGTGAGTCATATCTTAGGAATGAATCAATGGATCTACTTTCCCGAGTCTAATTTAATAATCAAACATAACAATGACAGTTATACCTAGATAGTATACAAGCTTAAAACCTCATGCCCGAAACATACTGTACGTAGGCTAGTCGTTATTTTATAGATACCCATCACCTAACACTCATGAACCTAGTAGGTACCTGGTGCTACTTCGACCTACAAGCTTACATGAGGTGGGTGCAGGTGCACCAAAGCTACTCGCAATAGAAAACTACCATTTCTACTTAGAAATATAAAGGAAGAGTGGTGTACATGCGTTGAACATTTTAAATATAAAATTTGCCTTACCGTGTAGGCTTATGATTCATCTGCAGACTGGGTATAACAAACGTAATCCAATACACGCACTATTCACTAAATTATTTTTTTCTTAAAATATACTTGTAAATCACTTACCACGATATTGGATCACTGTTTGACCAATTTGGGTACACCTTAAAATCCACCATGTTAGGCCTATTTATCTACAGATTGTTGGAAACCTTAAGTTCAAGGCCTACATTTTTAAAGCACTTAATAAACATATAGTTTTTGTGTTATTCAACGAAATGTTTTAAAAAACATTGAAACATTGGCTTGTATGGTTTTAAAAAAATATAAAAACAAGACCTAAATTAATAGGTCTAGTAATAAACTTTATAGAAATTGTCTTAAAACAAAACAATAAACAAAATCTGTTAATAATATTTATGTATAAATGATTTTGAAAAACAACTGTTCGAAATTCAACTAGGTGTAAAATTACAACCATTCAGGGGAAAGGCCATATTCGTCACATTGAGACACACAAAAAAAACAACACTACACAGTACACTGATCGTATCACTTAATAAACACAATTACGCACGAAGTAGTACTAACACGCGCTCTAAAACTGATATCCGTGAAAAACACTATCAATTGAATCGCTATTCCAAGTATAGAAGTGCAAAATTGATTGAATTTGTAATAATATTTAATTGATTGAGGACTGTTTAGCCTACCTCGTCCAGTTAACGGAAGCCATATTGAGTGCTGTCATGAAGAAGCAGCTAGAGTGGGGGTGACGGAGGGGAAGGGGTACTGCTGTTTTGTAACTGTGAGCCAACGAAACAGTGTTGCCACTCACAGGGAATTTAATATAACATGTTATTGTGGTGTTAACTAGTGATATTTTGTATTGTTAATTTCACATTTTGGCACTAAATTAAAAATTTAGTTTACAACATACTTATTCGGCTGTATGTAATACGCAACGATGGATGGGATGTAGCGATAAAATCGTTAATGATCAAATTTAATTTGTTGACTTACCATCAAGGTCAATTTGGCGATTTTATTTCAATACAATTCTGCACTTCAAAAATATTAAAAGAAAACATCAAAACAATTGCAGCAAGTTTAAAAATTGTTTGAGTTAATAAAAACATTGCATAGCGCACAGCACATCCTCTGGTACAGAAATACTGTATATTTCAAAATTATGTAAACACAAAAAGAAACTACTAAATAATAAAAGCTCCAAGGATTAATAAATAATAATTAAAGTGTTTAACATGACAATCACACGCTAAATTAACAAATAAAACGTGAAATACTTATAATAGCAAACAATGTAGTGTAAGAGCTGGTAATAAAAACAATAATTTATGGAGGTCATTAATAAAAACTAATATAATTAAACAATAAGTTTAAAAAAGTAACAACTGTACATAAACAACATCAATTCCTATACTTTAGTGCTTTCGCAATTTTTAAAACTACTGACTCTTTAGGCACTAAAATAACAATAGATAATTTACTTACAAGTATCGTTACTCTAATCAGAAGTACAAGTAGGGAATTGTGGGATATTTGTTTGTAAATTAAGGGGAAAGTCGTAGTAAGATGACGTGGGTAGCTCGATAACAACTTGTTTTGTAGCGCTGCACGCCACCTTGTGTCAACTTTACTAACCACTATCTGCTTGCTATCTTTCACAATTTGCTTCTTGCTGTACAATAATTGACCAATTCAACAACTCGGGCATTATTATTGTACAAAATCAAATGAACGTAATTGGTTGTAGAAAGACAAAACTCTAAAATAAAATGTAGTGTAATCTTTTAAAAAGTTATGCGTTGAAGAGTGTTTAATTGTTTTTGCAATGCCCGGAAAACATAATTATGTACCGTATTATGTTAGTTTTTGTTTTTATTCTTGCTTTGCACTGAAATTAATTTCACGACGATAAAAACAGTCTGTTACCTGAAATATAGTATGGTGGCGTTTTTAATACGAAAAACTTTCGGCCCGAAATTAAAAAGTGATTTTTATAAAATTTGGAAATCGCCAAAAAATTATTTATTTCTTTTAATAGGTTTTAATTGCTAAATTTAATTTTTGGCATCTGTTTAGGTTTAAATATATATAACTTGTGTACGTAGGTTCTAATAAAAGATAAAAATATTAATAGGAAACAACCCCATCCCTTAAAAAATTATAAGAAAAAAGAAAGTAGTCGTGGGACTGTCCACAGAAGTGAAAACTGTAATGAATATAAATCGTTAGTTATATGGTTTAGTTCGAAATTTGATCATTATTCTTATCTTGACCCATTTAAAATTAAAATCTGAAAAATAACAAACATGATTGTCTATAGTCAAATAATAGTTTTAAAAAAGCAGTCGTGGGACTGCCAGCAAAAGTGAAAACTGTCATGAATATAAATCATTCGTTTAATTTTAAATTTTATCATTTTATAGGTTTCACCAAGAACACTAATTTAACACAACTTACAAAAGTAGGAAGCACAATGTCCATTTCATCGGTAACGTGACGTGATTAAACCCATACTATTTTGAGTATAAGCCTTTGAATTTACCACTGCCTATTTTATTACGTCGATTTCTTCTTCTTTTACGATCAGCTGTTATATTAAACGTCTGGTTTATGTTAGCACGTGTGTAAACTAATGAAAAAGAAGAAATCATCGACGAAATCGACGAGTTCGTTTACTTTACCTCATCCAAAAAGTTCTCAGCGCGCCTAAAGAAGGTTTCACTTGAAAAGGCAAATACGGAAAATGCCTCATTTTTTAATGAAAAATATTATTATTTGAAATCTTAAAACGATATTTTACCTGGAACATCGCCATATCACTTTGTTACAAGCGTATTTAACCGGCCATTGTTACTAAATTGACCTAAAATAAAAGCCAATTAGGTGCTTTTTAAACTACTCTATCTCTCACACGATCATCTGTGTTGGTTTTTTGCTTATGATTTATTCCAATATGTATTAAGATATGTACCATCCGAGCATGTTTACATACAAAAGTTGAATGAAACTTTTAAAAATTCATCTCAGAATATACAAAAATAAAATATAACTTTTGCAACGTTAAACTGTTTTCAACATTAAATGGTAATTTCTCAAAACCTATTTGTATACTTACATTATAAAGCAGTAAGCTGTGTTTGTGTGTATGGGGTAATCTCTGGAACTACTGAACCGATTGAGAAGCTACACTATCCCTGACTTACAAAAGGCTAGAATAATTTTGAGAAAAACAATTTGTTTTCATTTCAATTATTTGTAAACTAAGTCGGAAAAATTCAGAATGTAACAGCGTCTAACAGGTGTATTTATGCTATTTATTTACGTGTTACCATGTAAACTGTAAACATATAATAAATTAAATGATTGATTTTATCCTATTACTTTAAATGAGCAATTATTCTTGTATCTGTCTTTGTATCTGTTGCGGATCTCGAAAACGGCTCTAACGATTTTGATGAAAATTTGCATACAGGGGTTATTTGACGTCAGGAATTGAATGCGCTAGGTCTTATGTCTTCAAAAACGCGCATAAAGTCTGAAAAATGAGCATAAAATTTAAAATCTGAACTTATTTTTATACTACCTTTCAAGTCAGAAGGCGAATAGGTTTAGCTTCTTTTTATACCTCCTTCAAAGTCACTAAATATTCGAATGTATACAATCCAGATGTCAAAAATACTGAACGATGCTCGTTCACCCAGGTACAAACGAGCCAAAAATTAGCGAGAGCCTTTAGAGAGTTTTCCAACTCTCGCTGGCTGCGAGCGAAGCGAAGCAGCCATCTGAGGCCGTAGGGTCCAGGGGCAGAGCCTCTAGTATTAATTTAACTTGCATCTGCACAAATCATTTAAAATTAAAAGGTAAACATTTTTCTATGTTTGTTAGAAGCCGAGCTACCCAGCCGTTCCGATATTTTTTTTGACACTGTATATTCGCTAAGGAATTTCTTTATCTGCTCATGATGTCGTTATTTTTCAACCAATTTGTACAAACGAAGTGTCACTGTATACCTTTAAAGATTTACAGAGAAATATCAAAATAAAAAAAATGCACTATATTAAAAAAAACAAAATACAAATAACAGTCATTTTAAAATTACTCCGTGCTATTCAAATGGCAGAACTTGCTTGCAAAAACTATCCCTTAGTTTGGGACAAACCAGTTACGTGGGCTCACGACAAATGCACCAATTTGTATCCCAAACGTTCCGATATTCCCCCAAAATATGAAATTTATCATTTCCTCATTTTAAGTTTAATAAAATACAAATAATAAAGTCCTTAAAATTACTCGTGTTATTCATATAGAAGAAGTTTTGTCTAGAACCTCGGCCTTAGTATGAGAGAACCATTCAACGTACGCTCGTAACATAATATATCAATGTTAAGTTTAAACCTTCCCCAACTCCGCAGAAATGTTAAATGTGTCATTTTATTACTTTAATGTGTTAAATAATTCAAAACGTAAGTGTCTTCAAACCGTTGTGGTAAGTTTTATAGTCATTTTACTTTCTCACTATACTGTAGTATAAAGTATAATGATCGCAAAAAAATCGATGTTGAGATTTTCGTGGAAATATCCGTTTTGGAACCCCCTAAGTCCAAACAAGTGGTTTTTACTAAATGTATGTCTGTATGTATGTATGTATGTCTGTATGTATGTCTGTATATAGGTCTGTACGTGTACAAAGCTAGAGAGAAAACTATTCGATCGATTTCGAACAAATTTGCACCAGACATGTCAATTAGGCCTGTATGGATGCAAGAAAAAAGGTTTTGTTAAATTTTGAAAAACAATCCACTTTTTGGCCAACAAACCCTAAAAAATCAGTAATTATTTCATAAAAAACGGCTCCAACGATTTTGATAAAAATTTTCTCATTTGTAGCCCTTAATATGCAAAAAACCGCATCTTTCTAAAAATTCTCGTTTAGCTAATAATAATAACTGATTTTTGGGAGTTGTTTAACCGAAATGAGGGTTGTTTTTCAAAAAATTTCAAAACCTTTTTTCGTGCATCTATACAGGCCTAATTGACGTGTTTGGTGCAAATTTGTTCGAAATCGATCGAATAGTTTTCTCTCTAGCTTTGTATACATACAGACAAACATTTTGTAAAAAACACTTTTTTGGACTCAGTGGGTCCTAAAACGGATATTTCCTCAAAAATTTCAACATTGATTTTTTTGCGATCACTATACTTTCCCTATACTATAGTATAGTGAGAAAGTAAAATGTAGGCTAACCTTTATGAAATAATTATTAAACCTGAAGTGTGCATGTTTTTAAACTTTCTGATTTTGATCAGTGGTAAAATATTTATTAACAATAAGATGACAACATTTGTAAATGTAATAACTATCTAATGCGGTTAAATGTTCGTGTGTACAGTACATAATGCAAAAGCGTGTTGTAAGCTATCCTACATTTGTATACGTGTTTCAATCTCTAAAAATGAATGTTTCTTTATCCTCTATAGACTCAAAAACTATCCGACCGTTTTTACTAAAAATTTCACATATTGTCCATATTAAGGGGGAGCTTGCCTGCCCGCCATATTGAATCTTATTCCCATAAGAGCAATGCTACAGAATAAGTCATTTTTTTCCGTTAATTCGTGGAATAAATTTAAAAATTTGGTTTCATTTTGAAGTACTGTCATATGCGGATGTTGATTGCCGAATACATTTTCAGAAACCGTTTTATTGTTTTCATAAACGTATGATATAAATAGTAAAAAATAGTAAACTTTATAAATTTTTTACTCAGTTGCAAAAAGAGATATTGCAAAAATCCTTAGCAATCAACACTCACAATCTATTTTACTTTAAGAAAAAAAATACAGCTTTGGTTTTTTAACAAAAACAGCACAAAAATATGCTTAAGAGTGAAGGTATGTTTTGGTTATTTAGCATTGAAATTGGTACCCAATATCGTAGTTTTGAATGTGGAGAGCCGAGCCTTAATGCAAGGAGTGTTTAGACGTTAAAATTACCACATTCTAAGTGTTTGAAATGGGGTGGATACCCCTATACAATAAATATAAATTGAACTAACTTCCTACAAGCTAAAATTGTGTATTATTATCCTTAAGTGACATAAAAACCCATTTACAATTTGATTACTTAAATCAAAGGGATGAAATAGGATAACCACCCTTAAAATTAAATAGTCATTTATACACTTACTATATGCTCAAAAAATAATCAATTAATTTCGCTAAAAATTTCACAATTTACACTTCATATAGTACCAGTATAGTTTAGAGAATATAGTCACTACAATCCAAGAGATTAAAATGGAATAGCTACCTCTATACAATAAAAATAAATTAAAATTGGATAGCTACAATTGGATAACATAAATTAAATTAACAATAAACACCCATAAGTTTTACGCGTTCTACCACCTGCCTCGACCATCCTTATATATTATTTCTCAATTGTGTTTTTTTGTCGCTAAGCGATAACTCCCTTAATTCTTCATTAAAATGATTTATTCAAGCATCATTTTAAAGCTTATGTTACCCGCTATTGACAAAAAATAGACAAAAAGCTTAAAATTCATGTTTTTATTACAAAAATTGATTTAAAAAACTTTTACATTATACTTTATATGGTTCCTAATGAAAGGAGCTGTCTGCTAACAATCTGATTAACTAACACGACAGCGTTAGTTAGTTCATTTATGGTTCCTACAGTGACTACACCCGATTCAACGTTCACCGTGCAGTACAGAACGCCAATAAGCCATGTTATCCATACGACAGTCTCAGCAATACTAGCCAACTAAAAAACATCAAATCCCATGCTACGCTCGGTCAGTTGACGCAATCCGCATGACAATAAACGTGATGTTCTCTGTAATGGTAGTAGCATGTTTATTCTCCCGTAAGATCTGTACTGCACGGTGAACGTGGAATCAGTGTAGATAGAAACAGTGCGGCCAAGTGAGGTCTTGTTTCTTATTGGTCGGCAGCCATGTTTATTCTAAATTCTTATATGTTTATATTCTATTTGTTATATCTTTTTGCACGAAATAACAGAATACACTTTTTAAGAAGAAACACAATTTTTATTATTTTTATTTCAATATAAATATCAAACTGTAACAATTAAATAGCATGTTTCCCTTTATATATATAAAAAAAAAAAACAAAGAGGTAATTTCTCTTACAATTACAAAGAGATTCAACACCATTATTTACATTATAATTCTGAGCAGATGACATTACTTTTAGGACAAACATGGCGGCCGCTTTCATATGGCTGCACTGTCTCTATTTATATCAAAGCCCACTAAAGAATACCGTTGAGGGACGGGCTTGTGTACACCGAGACCTTGAACGCTCCAATGGCTGTAGTGCGACGTTGTCACGTTCTTCCCACGCTTCTAACTAACTGCGGGCATTTATAATTCTTTAAACTGTGCGATCAAGCCTCGAGCGGTAAATACCAGGAGTGTTCGAGGCTAGTAGATATGGCAACGTTGCGCGCCCATTCTATTGGCCGCCTGGCAACGGAATTCTTTAGTGGGCTTTGATATAGTTACTGTAATGGTTCCTAATGAAATGCGCCATCTGTTAACAAACTGTTTAACTAACATGACAGCTGTTGGATATTGTACATTCTATACTATGCAAGTGCAAGTGTAATCTATCTTGCAAATCAATCAAATTAAACGTAATTTATTTAATTACATCAGGAAAGTACGCCTACTCCTAACATGGCGGGTCAGCCAGTAAAATCTTTTTTTAATCACGAGTCGTTTCAAAATAAATTTTTCAATACATCACTGGATCATGTTTGTTAATTTAATTTAACTATATACAGTATTTATATACTAAAATCAAGCAATAGTGAAGCATAGCCGGGTCCACTAGTATTCTCATATTAATATAAATAACTTCACGACTGTACAGTTAGGCTTATAAACAACCTTAGTTAAGGCTCTTCTTTACCTTGAAGAAAACTGCCGAGTGTACAGTATGATTTCAATGCAAAAGGCCTGACACAAGCCGCAAAATCGTTGAAACATACATTCGTAATACCGTGTTTCGGATTCTATTTATAAGTTAATAATCTGGGGAACTACTTTAAGTTATAAAGAAGGCTTTATATTTTTTACGTGTTACCTTAAAATATGAAAATTATTGCTTAAAACTCCCAAAAAATGCGTTAAAAATAATCGATTTTTACTCATTTAAACTGTTGATTAAAAGGAGTTGCCGACGATTTCTTTCAATTATAAGGTATAAGACAAAAGCACAAAGCCTTTAAGAACAATTTAAGATGTTTCACAACTTTTTAGGTTAAAAAACGGCGTCCGAAACACGGTAATACGAAGTGCATATTTTTGCTGTTTTATGCAAGGTATAGAAGACTCTTAAGTTGTTAACATTTAAAAGTGTCTGTAAAACATATGACCAACCCTCAAAATTAAACACTAAGAATAATAACAATATATACGTTTAGTAAATATTAAATAAACTATGACGTAACACTATCATTTTTGTGTGGAAAAGCTATGCGTGCTTTATTTAATAATTGTAAAGTAATTTAGTTGTAGATATTGCAATCGAAACAATAGAAATTTCAAATACTTTAAACTCTTACAGTGCAACATTGCGCAACCAATAAGGCCAGACACTCGAATGAAAGTTATCAAATCCGTCCAATAACTGTCAATATTGATTTTCTCAACAACAAACCTTTTTCCTGTGCGTCTAGAATCGCCTCCGTCACGTAACAATATCTCCACACACGTTCGCCGGAATACCTCGCGTATCAGCTGATTGCGAAACGTTGACTATAAACTAAACATAACCTAAAACTAAACAATAACGTATTAAAACAAACCGCGCAGTCTGGCGTCCTGTTGACCGTCCGACACAAAACAAAACCCACTCCGCGTCGGACTTATCTGTCGTTATCTGGTAGAGAAGCGACTGTACTGATAAAACTAGAGAATGTCTAATTATATTTCTGCTTTCGTACAACTATTCATCTGTGAAAACGTGAATCCGGTTTTGTTTCCTCATCTGTGCGAGTGTCAATTGACGGAAACTTTCCTCGTCGCAATCAAGTGCTTCCCGCTTTACAGATACCAAGTGCCTAGTGCCATCCAATAACACTAGTACGGGTAATATCATACAAAATAATTAATTCGATCACACAGCTGCATGGACGTAGCAAGGGGGGGAGGGTCTGTGCGAGTGTCAAAGCCCCCCAAATTTAGTAGTAAAAATTAATACTAGGTTTAAAAAGTGCAAATTAAATTATAAATTAGACAACACAACAGAGGATCCAACAACATACTGTATTTTACATCTTGTGCATTGCACGCATACTGATATTTAGATTTGCTTGATTGAACTACAACTTACAATACACATGGATGCAGTAGGTTACAGCCTTACTCTCTTGTGAGCTTGATCTGATCTATTAAATAAGAAAACTATGAAGGTTCAACAAAAATACTTTCCTCTAATAAAACACGCAATGCACTGTGTATTGAAAATACTCCCAACGCGGGGGTTGGCGTGCGAAGCACGCAATGCTCTGTGTATTGAAAATACTCTCAAGACGGGGGTTGGCGTGCGAAGCACGCAAACCGGAGTTGGCGTGCGAATCACACAATGCATTGTGTATTGAAAATTTTCCCAACACGGGGATTGGCGTGCGAAGCACGCAATACATTCTGTATTGAATATTCTCCCAATACGGGGGTTGGCGTGCGAAGAACGCAATGCTCTGTGTATTGAAAATTCTCCCAACACGGGGGTTGGCGTGCGAAGCACGCAATGCTTTGTGTATTGAAAATTCTCCCAATACGTTGGGTGTTGACGAGCAATGCACTGTGCGTGGGCAGCTTCTCATAGTGTTCAGTGTCAAGCTTACATGTGCGTCCTTAGTGAACATATTTCTACTACAAAGAATCTCAAAAATATTGTTACTTTCGGTCAAAAAAAACGTGCTTCCAAGTGATTTACAAGCGACTTAGAAATCCAACGTGTGTACCAAATTTGGACTAAATCGAACGTAAATTGCGGATCTTAGAGAGAGAACCCATGTATGCAGATAATGTTTTTAATGACACCCGAAAACGTGTTCTGGGAACCATGATCTGTGCACATTTACTACTCCCAACCTTAGGTTTCACCATAAGTGTCACTGCAATAGCACATCTTTCCTGTGGAAATTCACTACGTAAAGGTCTATCATTGAAGTGTTTCACATTAATTTTGTATTAATTTACATTTAGCCCTGTATACATACATCTAACGAGATCTGGTGATTTCATTGTATATTCAGGTTCTTGGCCGTTTCTTGGCAATTTACTTTTGTCTTTTTATCTGAGTTTGTAATCTACGTAGGATGTCTAAAACGCCATTAAACTGATATAGATAAAAATTGGTAGTATGACAATATTCCCAATGGATTTAATTAAAATAGGTTCGATAACTGGAAAACGGATAGAACGATATTAACAAAACGTTAATTAATTGAATGTTTCAATACAGAAATTGAAATAAATTGTACAATGTTTGTGCAACTAGTGTAAGTGGGTGTGATGGCCGCCTCGTGTCCTGCAATCGAGTTAAATAAAACGGATTTTATACTTTGTCTGTTGCTTTCTCTTTTCAGCCGGAACAAATTGTCTTGTTATTTTGTTACTCCTGAAAACTCTCCGTCTATTGTGACATTAACCGGTGTTGTACGTTAAGAAAAACTACGTGTTTTATTATTGTATAGCCTATTTAAACTTATGTAATACTGTAGATGTATTACAAGTTATTATATGCATTAAACAATACAATATTGAAATATAGAATACAATATTGAAATATAGAATACAATATTGAAATATAGAATATAATATTGAAATATAGAATACAATATTGAAATATATAATAAAATATTAAAATATAGAATAAAATATTGAAATATAAAATAAAATATTGAAAAATAGAATACAATATTGAAATATAGAATACAATATTGAAAAATAGAATACAATATTGAAAAATAGAATACAATATTGAAATATAGAATAAAATATTGAAATATAGAATAAAATATTGAAAAATCTATACTATTATATAAAAATCTAATGGTGTCTGTCTGTGTGTGTGTGTGTATGTGTGTGTGTATGTATGTTACTCAATCACGTAAAAACTACTGGATTTATTGAGCTGAAATTTTTCATGGATATTTTTAGGTTCCCAGATTAAAAAATGAGCATATTTTTATTTAGAAATTCCATCAGGGTACCGCCAAACTGGCTTTGAAAACTTCTTTAACCTTCAATTTTATCTATAAAAATATCAGCTGTTTGTATAAAAAGTTTAGCAACATGTCGTTTGTTTATATTCATTACCATAGCAACCAAATTAACCAAATTTATAATTCTATACTATTAAACGAGGGAGTTCTGTATTTATCCAAATTTCAAAACTGGGGTTGGCGTGCAGAGCACGGGTACAGCAGCTAGTATAATATAATATTGAAATATAGAATAAAATATTGAAAAATAGAATACAATATTG
>JAGFPH010005917.1:76193-88004 GCA_018207615.1 Philaenus spumarius
TAGAATACAATATTGAAATATAGAATAAAATATTGAAAAATAGAATAAAATATTGAAAAATAGAATACAATATTGAAATATAGAATAAAATATTGAAAAATAGAATAAAATATTGAAATATAGAATACAATATTGAAATATAGAATAAAATATTGAAAAATAGAATAAAATATAGAAAAATAGAATACAATATTGAAATATAGAATAAAATATTGAAAAATAGAATAAAATATTGAAATATAGAATACAATATTGAAATATAGAATAAAATATTGAAATATAGAATAAAATATTGAAATATAGAATACAATATTGAAATATAGAATAAAATATTGAAATATAGAATACAATATTGAAATATAGAATAAAATATTGAAATATATAATACAATATTGAAATATATTAGGGCCTCCTGTGTAGAGTAGAGTCAGAGTTTTTGCTGCGTGTCCCAAAACTCTCTGGTCCACTTTTGTGCATTTGTTCTTGGGATCGAGACAAACATATTTCACAATATCAACACGGGTCTACTGTGCTTACTTTATCGTCTGCCTGTATGTGTTTTCTTACAAATTCATATCTAGAGAACGGTTTGACCGATTGAGTTCAAACTTAACATGAAGTTTGACCTATTAATTATTAATAGTAGAGCTATTATAAAGTTATGGGGTTATAATTACGAAGAAACTATATATTCTTTTTTGATAACATAAAATGCGCACTTGACAAAAAATAATCTAATTTTAAGACCACAGTTGTTATAAAAAAAAACCAGCGGGAAGAGAACACAACCATAGGGTACTACATAGGGTGGTAAAATTTTCCTATATTCAAGGCCGTAGCCGGGGGGGGGGGGTGTCGGAAACCCCCGAAATCCCGAAATTTAGTAGTAAAAATTAATACTAGTTTTAAAAAGTGCAAATTAAATTAATAAATAGACAAAAAACAGAGGTCCAGCAACATATTTTACATCATTGTGCATTGCATTCATACTGATATTTAGATTTACTTGTTTAAACTACAACGTACAATACACATGGATGCAGTAGGTTACAGCCTTAATCTCTTGTGAGCTTGATCTGATCTATTAAATAAGAAAACTATGAAGGTTCAACAAAAATACTTTACTCTAACAAAACACGCAATGCATTGTGTATTGAAAATACTCCCAATTTGGGGGTTTGTGTGCGAAGCAAGCAATGCATTGGGTATTGAAGATACTTCCAAGACGGGGTTGGCGTGCGATGCACTGTGCGCCGGCCACTTCTCATAGTGTTCAGTGTCGAGCTCTCACGTGCGTCCTTAGCAGTGAACGTGTTAAAAGGGTTTAAATTCAAATCCCCGGTCTTGTCCTGAAAAGTTTTCGTGGCTACGGCCTTGGGGTATTGTAGACAATTACGAAGAAATCATAATATTTGTTTCGATAACATAAAGTGCGCACTTGACACAAGCATGGGGAAAATGAAATAATATAATTTTAAGTCCACAGTTTGTTGTCATCAAAAAACATCGGGAAGAGAACACATACATAGGTGGATAGGGTAGTACACCATAGCCTTACTTTTCCCTCTATTTGAAGTCAGTAAGACTGTATGACCGCGATCACAACATAACGTTACTTCCATTTCATCGCACTGTATTTATATTTGTTGGTAATTGATTAATACGACCCGAGCTAAGAAAGAGTAGCAGACATACAGACAGGCAGGCTAGACGATACGACTACTAAATCGATTAACCCCATTTTCAATTTCATGCTTCATCGTGCAAGTTGTATAGTCGGTGAGGAGTATTTAAGAATTCATTAGCAGGTGGTTTCCTTTCATTTATGTAGTTTATCTCAAAAATGTTTTTTTTCCATGTTTGGGAACTTCAACTCGGAGATTATGAAACTGTTTTTAAGTCCGCGAATAGCTTGAAAAAAGTAATTTCATATTTTAAAATTTCTCGTGAGCAAGTTTTAATTTTCAAAAGCGTTAAATTTATTTTTGTACCCGAATTTTGGCACAGTATGAAATAAAGTGGTTGTATTTGTGACCTCACAACTAACTAGTGAACAACTTCAGCATTACAGGCTTTAGTAATCCTACCTGTGAACTATAATGTTCGGAAAACCTCCGTAACGTGTTTGAACAAGTTAATGAAAAAGTAAACCAAAATTGATTTATCAGACTACTTGCCCAAAGACCAGCTGTAGAATCAAACATAACCTCATCTTCAGTACTGACCTAGAACAAATAAAAAACAACAATTAGTTTATACAATACACCATGTCGAAGCAAATGCAAAGAGATTATTGTATACTATGATGTTTTCACGAGAAAGACGACTGATTCGGTAATTTACAAGTTATAAAACGTTAACAAATTTTGATACGGTAAAGCAGTAGGCATATTTCAAACTGATCAAATAGACCTAGTAAAGTTGGCATGATTTTAATAGTAATAGGTGTTTGAATTGTGATAATAGTAAGAAATTTTCGTTGTTTGTGATTGCTGTTATCTAACCCCATTTTGCTGAACTATTAAAAAAAAAAATCTTTTTTGATTCAGAATTAAATAAGCTTTCAAACGATTTGCCACACAACGATATTTGGGAGTATTTGGTTGAACCATTAGAAATCAATTTAAAAAAAATCAAAATGGCTATACTCAAAAATTTTAAATGACAATATGAAATGGCATTTCTAGATAACTATAAGATATAGAAAAATATTACAACAATAAAAAAGATTTATAATAAAATCCACATGACCTACCTTGCAATTTAAAATTTTTGAGTTACAGGATTTTGATTTTTCAAAATTGATTTCGAGTGGTTCAATCAAATACTCCCAAATATCGTTCTGTGACATATCGTGAAAGCTTATTTAGTTATGAATCCAAAAAGAATAATAATTCATATTTTTTTAAAAATAGTACAGCAAAATGGGTCAAAATCGGAAAACACGATTTCGTTTTTTGGCTGCCATTTTAATCGGTTAAAGATATGGATGTGCAAATTTCACCGTTGGTTATCTCTTGAAAGTCTTCCACATGACCACCCTTCCATTTGAAAAAAACAAAGCTTCATTCAAGACGGCGTATCCAAGATGGCGGATACATTTTTTGAAAACATAAAAAACTGTTTTTTTAAAAATTGAATAGGTTTCTGAAAGTAGGTACAGAGTTGCGGTATGTGCAACAATTTTTAAATTATTAAGGGGTGGCCGGACCTTTGTATCATTCTGTATATATATATATATACTATAGATTCAACTCTAAATGAATCCAAATTGCTATTCATTTTACACTTCTGTAGAATTTATTGGACGGTTAAGTAATAGTTTGCAAGTGTCACACGAAAAGTAAAGTCGCAAATATTTCGAAAACAGGGATTAGCTACTACTATAATGATTATAGCAACAGGGATTTTAGACACAATCATTAGGGATTAGAACTTACAACCGCTTGATCTACACCGCATTCAAACACCGCACTACTGCCTGAGCTATCGTCGTTCTAACTGAAGTAATGGTTTTTATTTTGTTATCAAATGTGGAAGAAAATGTAAGCCGTTTACAGAATGTAATTATCTATACAGTACTTATAAAAGCCAAATACCATTGACTCATTGACTCATCACAGTTTCTCCAAAACCACGAAGCCTACAAACATAAAATTTGGCACTAATACTCTTTATAAGCTCTAGACGCGCACTAAGAAAGGGTTTCCGAAAATTCGAAATTTTAGGGTGGTTTGGGGGGGGGTCAAAGTTACTAAATCACGATTTCTCAAAACCTACCGAACGGATTGGAATGAAATTTGGTATGTAGCTTCCCCTAGGGCCATAGGTGCTCGCTAGGAAAGGGTTTTAAAAAATTCGAAATTTTAGGGGGGTTTGGGGGTCAAAGTTACTAAAAAGAAACATCGAACGGATTGGAATGAAATTTATTATGTAGCTTCCTCTAGGGCCCTAGGTGTTCGCTAAGAAAGGGTTTAAAAAAATTCGAAATTTTAGGGGTGGTTTGGGGGGGGGTCAAAGTTACTACAAAAAACCATCGAACGGATTGGAATGAAATTTGATATGTAGCTTCCTCTATGGCCCTAGGTACTCGCTAAGGGGTTTAAAAAAATTGAAATTTTATGGGAGGTTTGGGGGGTCAAAGTTACTAAACATCCCCATAAGAAATACATAGTATAATATATTTATTGATATAATATATTTTTTGTTAATATACATTTAACTTTGATTTGTCAATCCGTGCAAAGCCGGGTCGGGCCAGCTAGTAATGTATATTTTAGTTGATATAGTCGTGTTTAAAATGCAAGGACAACACATCACGTTGGAAGATTTTTGGAAAACTCCAAGGTGGAGTTTCTTTTCCCCTGGCAAAGCGTAAGGATCTTTAACTGTTTCTTTTAAAGCACCCAATAACATTCTCGATAACAAGATATGAATTGCAATCCGTGCCACATACAATAATTCTTATAAAGTATATACAGTAAAGGCAGTAAAGCGTACTAGTTTATGTGTCGTGTTGATACAGGTTGGTCACGCTCCTTCATTTACGCAGCAATAGTGTAAACATAACATCGTTTTTAACGCGTTGAAAACAGCTGACTTGTGAAAACATCTGATCGTAATTTTGATAGACTTTATCATAGTGTTTGTATTTAGTGCTAGTTGTTTTGACAGTATTACAATTTTGACGGATATACAATCTAAACAAGATCATAATGTGCCGCCAGTAGCACCAACTTAAGAAGTCTATCTATCTATTTATTTGCATCAATTTGGCATACATAGTGCAGCAATGCTGCGGTATACATTTGAGTTGTCATACCTTAATACATATAAAACCATCACATACAACACAAGATACAATACAACAAGTACACAAGATACAAATTTATAATACAAACAAATTAAGACACAGTGAATCCATGTTTACATGATATCTCTTATTAATTAACTTCTGAGTGTCATCCTGAATACAAAATGCATCCTAGTCACCCAGAGGTCATGAACTGAGGTACTCCTCCACTGAGTAAAAAGCATGCCTCAAAAGGTATCCTCTGAGTGATCCACGAAAATTCTCGAAACGACTTTGTTTTTTAATATTATCTGGAAGTTTATTAAATAATTTCAAACCAGAGTAATAAACACCACGTTCTAAAAATTTCAAACTGTGCACAGGATATTGCAATATTTTTTTCCTCATCATATATGTATGGTTATATGGTTTTTCCTCGAACATACCCTGGTTTGCCTTAAAAAACAACAACATTTCATATATGTAAATAGATGGAAAAGTTAAAATTTTGTATTTTTCAAAAAAAGGCCTACACGATTGATTAAATTTAAAATTAAACATTATTCTAATTATTCGCTTCTGAATACGGAAAACTTTAAAAGCATCGACAGAGTTCCCCCAGAAGATCACCCCATATCTCAACAGAGAACATACATATGCAAAGTAAACAGTTTTTATGGTTTTTACACTGGTAATCCTTGAAACCATTCGGAGAGCAAAGCAAGCTGATGCCAGGGAATTCGCAATCTTTAAAATGTGGCATCTCCAATTTAAATTTTCGTCCACAATAACACCAAGGAAATTTACATTAACTGTGTTTTGTATTTCTTCCTCGCCTCTAACAATAATTTTATTTGGAGTTGATTTTGTTTTAAATTGTATTAATTTAGTTTTTACTACATTTAATTTCAAATTATTTGCCATAAACCAATCATTGGCCTTTGACATTGCCGAAGTTGCCGATATAGCTAAGTCTACACTACTTTGGCCAAACACCGTCAAAGTAGTGTCATCAGCAAATAATACTGATTTTCCAGGACCAACGTTGTCAGGCAAATCGTTTAGATAAATTAAAAAGAGCAAAGGCCCCAAGATTGAACCTTGAGGTACACCACGAAGTACAGGCTTCCATGTAGACTCATAGGAGTTGAGAGAGCTGTCAGTATAAACTACTTTCTGCTTTCTGCCAAATAAATATGACTTTATCCAATTATTAGATTTACCCCTTATACCATAAAAATTAAGTTTTCCCATTAAAATGTTATGGTCAACACAGTCAAAAGCCTTTGACAAATCACAAAAGACCGCAGATCTCCAAGTGGCAGAGCTGTACACTACTAGCATTGAGTTTGTGTACGTTTCATTCGTCCACCAGTAAATATAGGACAGCTCCATAGGCGGAAACTAGAAGTAATCCTGACTGTAAACGTACTACAGAAGTAATCCTGACTGTAAACGTACTGAAATGCGCATGCGTGACAGTGTATGAGAGGATGTGTTATTAAACACTGTTTTCTCTTGCACATTCAAAACTATTAACGGGAATTTTTTTCTAGTATTCCTCCGCGAGCAACAAGTTGATGTGATAACCACCAGAGTGCAGGCTAAACTCTCGAGTACTAGATAGAGACAGTGTGGCCAAGTGAGGTCTTGTTTCCTATTGGCCGGCAGCCATGTTTATCCTAAATTCTTATCTGTTTCTATTAGGTATATTTTTTAAATTTTTTGCACGAAAATACAGAATACACTTTTTAAGAAGAAACATAGTTTTTATTATTTAATTTCAGTATAAATATTAAACTGTAACAATTAAATCGCTTGTTTTTCCCTTTATAAAAAAAAACAAAGAGGTAATTTCTCTTATAATTACAAAGAGATATAACACTAATCTTTACATTATAATTCTGAGCAGATGACATTACTTTTAGGAAAAAACATGGCGGCCACTTTCATATGGCCACACTGTCTCTATCTAGTCACTGTATCGAGTAGAAACGGAAATTTGGCGCGTACATGCTTCCACAATAAAGCAGATTTTTTCGTCATAGATTATCCAAATCCATTGAAATTACTTTTATTTGAAAGGTAATTAAACTTTGAATGTGGTGATCTTTTAACATTTTTTAATTTGCATTACTGAATAAAAAAAAATTTCAAACTTTAACTTTGAATTAATTGCACTGTATAGATACGGCTATAGAGAGGAGTGCTTGCGTTTCCGGATAATTTCTCGTTTACTGGAGCAGACCCTTAACACGTTCACTGCCACGCAAATTTCGTATTTCCTATGCTAGGAGCTGACCTTTTATTTTTTATATTTACAGTCTAATTGAGAAGAAATTACTTTATTTTTGATTTTTAAACATTTCTACGAAATAATCATTAATATTTTAAAGCGGACGCACATGTGTGTCCATAGCACATATGCTTAAAATTGGTGTTCGAAGCACGCAATGCACTGTGTATTGAAAAATACTCCCAACACGGGGGGTTGGCGTGAGAAGCACGCAATGCCTTGTGTATTGAAAATAATCCCAATACTGGGGTTGGCGTGCAATGCACTGTGCGTAGGCCGCTTCTCATAGTGTTCAGTGTCAAACTCACATGTGCGTCCTTAACAGTGAAAGTGTTAACAAAAATATCTTACGCTTTCTCTACTACCTCCCCATTGAGGATTCTGTTAATAGTGACGCGGTCGTCTCCAAAGACCAAGTACATAATAATGTATGTGCCCGTGGAAGTCTATCTTTCAAATATCTCTGTCGTTACTTCGTTGCTAGTTCAAATTTAAAACTCCGGCACTAATGACACGCAACACGAGTCAAGACGAGCTAAGCGTCCACCTTCACCACGACCAGGACCACAATCTCAATCTTAACCTTAACCTGAATGTGTTTACGAAAATTACAGCCAAACAAAATCTATATTATACCGGATGACCTTGACTTTAACTCTGACTTTTTATATAGATTCGTTAAGAGTTCCGAATATTAATGAATATATTAATCAATATTTAAATGACGTAGCCGAGCCGCTGACGTGAGTCGAGCAAGTTACCGAAATTAAGTTTACATGTTTCAGGGTTTCCAACTCTTTGAGAAAGTGGTCTACCCACGAAGGTGCTGAATTTGTTTGCACCTCGGCCTCCAGCCCCGGCTTAGGCGCTGCTTCGTTCCGCTCGCAGCGGATAAACTCGTTTTGAGGTTATGACTTCGCTTTGCGAGTTTGCATTCGATCGCGGAGTACAATTCCCTTCACGAGGTTACATCTCAGCCGTCAGCCTTGGATCAGAAGTTGTCCCCGCGATAAAATCCCCTTCGTGGGTTTGAACCGAGTACTTTTATGGTATAATTTGGCGTTTTGATAAATTTTGGGGGAACCAGGTAAGCCAGATAAGGTCGTATAAAACAGAATATTATGCATTATAATCTCCTATATTTAGGCCTATTTTTTATATACAGGGTGGACCAGCTAAAGTGTGACAATATGTAACTTTTAAAATACGATTTGGACAAAAATGTTTAAATAGAACATCTCTGTCCCTAATTTTTGATACCTTTTGGACTGTGTATAAACAATTTTCAAAATTAGCCATTTTGAATACAAAATGGCGGCCAACTTCATTTTTTAAAATGGAAACCCCAAATTTGTATGAAGTTTTTATGACGTACCCAAACTTTTTTAAATCAAATTAGTACAATAAAATATCAAACCATCACTCTCCCATAAAATTTAATTAAAGCTTTCAAACGCAATTGAGCAATTTAGGACACATACTAAAATTAGTATTGTTAAAGTCGTTTGTATTTAAACGCCTTTGAAATAAAGCAGTCACGCTGGTTATCTTTTTACAACAATGCAACAGCTGTTTCCGGATTGTTCATTTCGAGCACTTTTTGTAAACTATTTTTTTTACATTTTTAGAGTAATTTTATGTAATTTTGCTTTAAAGAACACCATGATAAAACAACTTTGATAAAGTATTGCAACATAAAAAGAGTATGTTTAATTTTTTTTACCTGTAGACGTAACTATTTTGAAATTGTTTATGCATGGTCCAAAAGGTGTCAACAATTAAGGGCAAGTGCCCCAAAAAAAGCTTGTTGTCTGAAGCATGGTTTAGAAGTTGGTTATTGTAACCTTTATGAGTGATTAGCTGCAAGAAAATGAAACTTCGACTTCATTTTACAGGAGAACCGTTAGGTTTATCAAAATAATGTAAAGAACAAAAATGTCTTAAAATTGCCCATAAAATCCAAATACGTCATACAAATGGGGGTTCCTATTTAAAAAAATTAAGTTGGCCGCCATTTTGGATTCAAAATGGCGGATTTTGAAAATGTTTTATACACAGTCCAAAAGGTATGAAAAATTAAGGGCAGATGTTTGTCCGAATCGTATTTTAAAAGTTAGCTACTGTCACACTCTGTATTGACAAAACCCCAAAAATGTTTCATTCTAATATTGCTTCCAGTCAAAAAAAAAGTGCTTCCTGTTGTTAGATTTTGTTTGGCTACGAACTCTTCCAACCCACTTTGCCCGTAGTAGAGAGACTCGCTTTTATGGTATTTTATGTTTTGATCGATTTTGGGGGAACCAGTTAAGCCGCAAGGTCGCATAGCTTGCTCGCTTCGTTCACCAACACCCGAGGCAAACCACGACGAAGCAAATGCAAACAGTTTATTGTGTACTGCAATATTTTCACAGGAATGATGATATTGTAGGACAGAGATTTTTTAATGGCGAATTTCCATAGGAAAGATGTGCTCTTGCAGTGACCTTTAAGGAGGGGAGTAGCAAATGAGCACCGTTCATGGTCCCCAGAACACGTTTTGGGGTGTCGTTAAAATGTGATATTTATATGTAATATGTTTTCGCAATCTAGCGGCCGCATTTTAAGTCCGATTTTGTTCAAATTTGGTACACACGTTGATTGTCTAAGTCGCTCGGACGAGTTCGATAGCCAAAAAATTCCAACAACCAGAAGCACGTTTTTGACAGGACGTAACTTTTTTTACTAGAATGAAATTTTTTTTTATTTATCAAAAAAAATAATGTAGGGTATTATTCTACACGTTTTGTTTTTTACACCCCGTTATAGCTCGCTTGATTCCCCCAAAATCGATCTAAACGTAAAATACCACAAATTTACGGTACCTGGTTCAAATCTACGTGGGTGATTTTACCGTGGGAGCGTCTTCTAATCCCCAGGCTTGCGATTCACTTTTAATTATAAAATTTTTGGAAAAAATCAAACTTGGTACCGTACTTTAAAAATGTCAATTACATGGCAAATGAACAGGATTTAAAAAAAAAATGAAACGTCAAACGGATGCATATTGTGATTGTAGTTAAAATGAGACCTTGCAAACAATTTTATGGTACAAAATAAACGAAATAAATGGCTTTAAACTTTTGTGCACCGCGTAAAAATTCGAAATTTATGATATAGTATGATATCATATAGTATACCTTTCACATGTTATTTCTAAACTGCATCAAAAAATCAAAAACATGACAACACTTAAAGGTCTGCTCCAGTAAACGAGAAAGCAACCGGAAACGAAAGCGCTTCTCACTGTATCCCTATCTAAACAGTGCAATTTCTTGCAGCTGAACGCTTTGACATTGCCTCATTTCAAACCATTTTATAAGTCTATCTTTTGTAATTGAGTGTTGAAAAAAAAAACTGAATATTCTTTATAAAATTTCGGATCCGGCTTGCAAATTATTTGTCATTATTAATTGTGTATTGTGTTAGGAAAAAAATTCAAACTTTGTACTTACAAAATGTCAATTACATAACAAATCAAAAGCATTTAAAAAAAACTAAATTGCAAAACGGATGCGTATTGTGACTGTGCTTAAAATGAGACCTTGCAAACAATTTTATGATATAAAGTAAACGAAATAAATGGTTTGAAATTTAACACTGCTCTTATGGGATAAAAATCCAAGATGGCCGCCACTACAGCAGACCCTTAAGGGCTGAAAATCCAAGGTGGCCTCTACTAAAGCAGAACGTTACCGTTTTGAACGAAATTTTGGGTTGGCGCGCAATGCACTGTGCGTCGGCCGCTTCTCATAGTGTTCAGTGTGAAGCTCACATGTGCGTCCTTAGCAGTGAACGTGTTAAAAGGGTTTAAATTCAAACCCCGGTTCTGACCTGACCCCCCCCCCCCCCATTTTCCCTGGCTACGGCTTTGTTATAGGTGTCAAACCGCAGTGGAAAGATTAATTTTATGAAAAATATCTTTCATCTGTGCTTCAAATAATCTATAGCCTACGCGTATGTTTCGTTTTCCTATTCGCAAATAGGTCTGGTACTTACTGTTGTAGCTGGTGCGATCAGCTTTGCTCGCAGATGTGATTAAATAAGTACAATTACTATCTTGTAAATACTGTGCCTTACCATTATTACACGCAATTAAAAAAAAAAGTTTTTTATCCGAATTCAACGGCTCAAAACGCACGGTGAGTTTCTTCCAAATAGATCTATGTATCCCTTTCAGGCCTACGTAACTAATTAGCTATGCACCAACAAACGCTAAAAATCCCTTTCCTCCAGTTTGTTATGCATAACTCACGAACGAACATAAAAATTACAAATCAGGTTTGAGGTGTATTTAACATCTATTTCACATTATTGCACCCTGTTTTGATGTGTGTTTAACGGTTAAACCAACGTGTACAGTAAACTAAAACGCAGACGATCTTGTCAAAGTGTTAAGCTTTTGATACAAATCAGTTGTTTTATTTATGACTAGCTGGCCCGACCCGGCTTTGCACGGATAGACAAATCAAAGTTAAATGTAAATTAACGAAAAATATGTTATATCAATAAATATATTACACTATGTATTTCTTATGGGGATTTTTAGTAACTTTGACGCCCCCCCAAACCTCCCCTAAAATTTAGATTTTTTTTAAAACCCTTTCTTAGCGAGCACCTAGGGCCCTAGAGTAAGCTATGTAATAAATTTCATTCCAATCCGTTCGGTGTTTATTTTTAGTAACTT
>JAGFPH010005918.1:0-14157 GCA_018207615.1 Philaenus spumarius
AAAATTCGCCAACAATAGTAAATGAACCCCAATTCAAAGGTGTTCCAAAGGTAGCTTTTTTGTAGAAGAAACTTCAAAGAATTCAAATATGCTACTAAAAATTAGTTTCTTTTGAAATTGTAAAAGTTATTAGCTTAGAAAGCAAAAAACGTTCAGAAACGGAAGGAAAAAACCAATTTCATGCATACAAAAAAAATAGTAAATCAATTTTGTAATTTTTTCTAATACAAAAAAGTTTTATAATTTAGTTATAAATATAAATATGTAAAAATATATTTCAATTTCACAATTGTTTAGTTCAAAATAACACTTTGAATGTTTTTACTGCATAATCTGCAAATCATGACTAATTTCAAAGTGACTAGGCTTAACATTTTTTACTTTAAACAATGTTTTTTTTTATACCAAAAATTTGAGAATGAAATGTAGAATCGAATAGCATTCTACCCGGTTTAAAATAACTTTACATTTTGTAATGAAAAATCGAAAATATCAAATCGGCAGGCTAACCTAAAATATTATTTCTTCACTTACCGTTTTATTAGAACACCGTTATAAGAGTAATTTCACTCAAACACAATCTACACTTATTTATTTATAACTAAAACACAATATAAAACTAGTTTTTCTAAACTGTAATAACCATAAAATAACACAAAACAAATGTTATAACTGACGCATAAATCGAACTGATACGGCCGAAAAAGTTACGTTGTAAACATATTTTAGAAGTTCATTGGTACCAAACCTATGAAATCTAAGTGTATTGAATTGGACATAGATAAAAACTGTGAAGTTTTCTCTTTAAAACCATATACTATAAATTTTAGGGATTTATCGATTAAGACTGTAAGAATCGATTCTAAACAGGCTTGCATATTGGCGAAATCTATGACCAATTACAAGCTTTCACCGTAAATTCATTAGAACAGCTGTTTTTAAAGTAACATGTGATTTGAAGGCACCATTTTAAAGAGAATCGTCTGCTGAATTCAATGCTGTTATGATCTTCTTCATAAATGACTTCTGTGAGGAGTTGCAGACCGTTGAAAATGAGACAAAGTCTTGACAGTATACGGGGTTCATTGACGAGTGAATCACAGCTGATTTGCGTACTATAATTTTGAAACGGTGATTACGTATGTAAATGTACGTTTTACGAAAAGGTTGTAAATACAAAAAATATAGTTTAATTCATTACCTTTCCAACGGTACTGGTTTTATTACTTTATTACGATTGGATGATTTTAAGTGTATTAAATAATCGAATATGCAAATATATGCAAATTGACGCTATTGTTCGAGCGGGTTGCATTTGCCCCCGAGAGTCTACCACTTTAAATGGTAAAATGAAGGAACAATATTCATAGCTGTTTGTATTGTTAAGCTATATTTTTATAAAATTAAATGTAAGGAATATATTGTATAGTCTTTTAGATTTTAATTCCAAGTTGAAACTACGCAGTAGCTGAAATTACTCTATTTTTCTTTTCCCTCTAACACAGATCACTCCTTAATGAATTTGTGACGTTGTTCGATGATTGGATGTAATTTATAATTACTGTGTAGATTGCAAAGTGTCAGCGAACCAGTAACAATCAATATGTTGGTTATTTGAGCGTTAAACTTCAACTGGAAACTAAAATAGTGAAGTAACATGTATAATTCAGTAGTTGTATAGTGTAAAGGGTAGGACTATAAAGTTGTCATTAAGTATATACCGACTACAGTGTCGTTAAAACAATAGCCACGTAGGATTGCTTTTATTGTAAGTAGTTGCCCCGTAACACTAAGCTATAATAATGTTATACCTAATAGGTCTATAAATATTTGTGTTAATACTCTCTTAATGCTGATAACATTGTTAAAAATAATAATTTACTTGCCCATTAAGGATAAAATACAAACTTTAAATACTAATAAAATTAACGCAAATCTTGATCTGAATGAAAGAAAAGAATAAATTCCAAATACTAGGTAGAACGACAGAAGCGTAATTAAATACTAGCGACATTATTGATGTTATACTTCTTTGCGCCCGTTGTAATCGGGATGGGGTGTCGGTCGAGAAATCGCGTCACGCGTTAGGAGTAAAATCCGGAAAGTGCCTTTTTATATCTTTTCTCTACAAGAGATACCTCACCGTGGTTAACGCACTTGACTTCCACGCTAGAATCCCTGGTTCGATCCCCAGCTGGGAAATTTGTTTTCAAAAATTATAGGAAAGTATACAAATATAAGAATGGAAAAAGAAGTATAACTTCCACCGTCTGGTCTGTATGCTCCAGCTATACAGTAACTAAGAAAATAATTACAGAATAAATCAATTAAATTTGTCAAATTCTACATCAGGCTTTTTTTTTAAACAAAGTGTTGTAAAATAATCAGTACAATATGAAATGTAATTATTGCTTGAAGAAATAGATCTGTATTTAGCTAGGATAAACCCGGGGAAGAACTGTATGCGAAGAGTGCGTCTTCATTAAAATGTAAAGTCTCTAGTTGTAGATGGAATAAATCGCACTTTGATTAACACTAATTTTAGGAACAAAAATAGTGGCGGTCCATCTACAGCTAAGTCATACATCAAATTTTGCTGTGTGCTTCTGTTGCAAATGTTTTTGTTTGGTAACAAAATTTTTAAATACCTTTCTTGGTATAATAAACCAATATAATTTTATAATTATTTTTACATTATTTATGCTATTTCAAGCCTAATAAAACTTTACTCATTGAATAATGACTAAACAAAATGTCTTGTTCATCTTTACTTGTAAATCTATCCCAAACCATTTGTTGCGCCTTTTTACCATAAACATAATACCAAATAATCTATTGAATCCAATATTTTACCTCAAATTGATTTCAGATATTATGTTTAAGCACAATAAAAATGCCAAAACACCTTAGTCCAAAACGAAAGAACAGTAAAAGCCCGCCGCAAATTTAACCCAGCCGATGGACATCCCTGGGCAAGTACGTGGGTACTTTTGTAAAACAGAGTTTCAAATAAATCAGCGCATATTGAATCGTTTGGCTTCAGCCAGGCGTGAATTAGTTTGCGAGAACCCCACAGATTTCGTCATTTCCAATCGGAGGTTTGCCACGATGGAACGTGAAGAAGGTTAAATTGAAATTTTTAAAGCATAATCCTGTATTATATAACACATGTTATCCTGATAATATGAGGTTCGTGGTG
The DNA here is from genome assembly GCA_018207615.1 of Philaenus spumarius. Lineage (NCBI taxonomy): Eukaryota > Metazoa > Arthropoda > Insecta > Hemiptera > Aphrophoridae > Philaenus > Philaenus spumarius. The sequence continues at coordinate 3,200 of JAGFPH010005918.1, forward strand.
AAGGATGAATAAAGATGAAGGATGAACCGTGGGAAACAATTGGTTCAGAACTCTGCTCGGACGGTAAGTTTTACATTTTAACATTGTCTATTATTACAATAAATCATTACATTACTCATTGCATTAATAACATTATAGTTCAAAGAAATTATAACAGAAAACATATTTTGCAATACATTACAAGCTTTGTGACCAAAACTAGTCTTAAATTTTAAAATTAATCATCATTAAAGCCCTCTCTAAACTGCCAAACAACAAACCCTTGTCAGCTATTGAAAGGTATTTTGAATTTTCCTCGTATTAAAGAAGCTTGTCTTGAACATCTAATGGGATTGTGTTGTAAAGGAACTAAATTATAATCACTGTGACGGGTGATAAGTTCGTCGTCTATATCTATCAAGTTCGATTGTACGGCATTGTTTCTTAAATAAGTAATTGTGAAGCGCAGTGCGTTGCCTTAATTCTATCTAAAGTCTCTAACATTCAAAATTCCTTTCGTACATGCGAAATCCAGCTGATAGAATTCCGAAAGCACATTCTATTGTTTGCTTTGCTAGGGATTATCAACAGTTAAACACTTTTGGAAAATTGTTAGTCACTTAAGATACGGGTGAATTAAAGGCGCCTTAAGTGGGAACGATCCATCCTCGCATTTATAATTTTGGACCAGTAATGGTTTAGGATCAGGCAATTCCAGAGATTCATTGTGAAACATTGTCTTTAACTAGAATTTTAAAAATTATTCAAATCCTTAAATCTACCTTTATGGTTGAGAAACGATAGTGATCATCTACATTGGCAATTAATACAACGGTAGAATACTGGTTATAAATATGGATTCACGAAACACTGTGAATCGGTTTTCGAATGCAGATGTTTTTACCATTAATTGCTCCGACTCACTTGTAAAATTGCCACTTCCCTTCAAACTCTAGCAATATGTGTTCCCACATGTTTGGTGCGTTACATACTTGAAATACCATGTTTGAGACTGTCCTTTCTTCCATCCTATAACTCACATAAATAGCAAGTTTTGAACATATCCCCAGTTGCCAGGTACCTCAAAAGAAATTAAATTAACGCATTTACATCGTAACATGCAACATTATTAACTGAAGTTCTGAAAGATATATGTTAGTATTCTATGCTTTCTACTTATAACTGATACATTATACCTACGACGACAAATAATTAAGAGAAGTTGGGATAAGGCGAATGCTCAAAGGCCATGGTTTACCAGCATTTATCGGCATTGTTAATTCCTTATGTTATTATGAAAAATAAACCTACATTCGCAAATATTCTGGAGCAACCATTTGCAGAAATTGATAGCACAGGAGACGAAGACAGAAAATGAAGAAGACGCTGAACATCTGGACTTCGGCGAGATAGTAAGCAAATCTGAAAAAACATGGAGAAAGAGTGACTCAATCAAAATGCCTACACAAAAGCGAAAAATAGTGACCAATCATCGATCGGTAGCTTAGTCAGAAATTTTGAAACGAGAACACGTAATCAACAAGAAAAAAGACTTCATCCAGCATCATCCAGCATCATCCAGCATCATCCAGCATCATTCAGCATCATCTAGCATCATCCAGCATCATCCAGCATCATCCAGCATCATCCAGCATCATCCAGCATCATCCAGCATCATCTACTACATAATAACGATGTCCTTTATTCATTTTATTTTGTCAATGTACAATACGAAAAAATGCGTTACAAAGGAATACCAAAGACAAATCCGCAATAAGATTTACGAAGCAGTAACTCAAACAGAGGATGACAAGGAGGTTGAAAACAATAGTAGAAAGTTTTCTTTAACTTCCTCGTTTTCAGATGAAACTGAAAATATCTCCTCCAGCTCTGCTACGACGGTGTCAAGACAATAACCAAGCTTTTTGATCCAGCAAGTCACATTAGGACAACTTCTTTAGATTAAACAAATAAAAGAGCACTGTGGCGACAAAATCACACTGATTTGAATAAAAAACCCCGAACCACAAAACAAGGAACAAAAACAAAACCTAAACAACTAAATTGTAAGTTATGTTTAATACGTTACCCTTATGTACATTTCGGTGACACGGTCATCATCCTCGTGTCTTTAGTGACTTTAGTAGTGTTAAAACCCTCTGAGTATGATGACCATGTCATCAAAATGTACATAATGTATTAAACATAACTTACAATTTAGTTGTTTATGTTTTGTTTTTGTTCCTTGTTTTGTGATTCGGGGTTTTTATTCAAATCAGTGTGAACTTCTTTAGAAGAAACTTTGTCCTTGGGATCTTTGCAGCCCTTACAGATAGTAATGGTAAATAAAGTAATTGTGACTTTTTATTTTTTTTATAATTTACAATCAAATTACCATTGAACCTTTTTACAAAAATTCAATACGTTTCAATTAACGAACTATATTGTAATTGAAAATAAATCTAAAATAATTCTGCTCACATTATTATGTATAAAAATTAATAAAAACATTCTTAAGTTAGGCAAACGGCCAATTTCATCACTCCTGATCTGCTGCTGAGCAGTACGTGTCTCCCGTAATGTCGTTTTTTATTAATTCGTGAAATTATCATTGAACTGCGTTTTGTTGAGCTGAAACAACCCCTAAATACGTTTCTAAAATTTCCTTAAACACCAAAATCTCTCCACGAATACTTTTCGCACCTAAGTAGGCACTCCTTTTATTTGTTTTTTTTTTTTCTGGATAACAAATACAATAAAACCAAGTTGTAAGTTTTGGACTCAGATTGTAAATCCAGAAATATTTGACGTAAAGACGGCATTGTTGCTGCCCTGGCGGTATCGCGACAAAACGTGGATGTGTGTAGTTTGTTGGCCATGGACGAGGCGTGTGCTGTAAGTGGGCTGGGTTCAATTTGCGGCTGACCTAAGATAAATGTTACTGAACCCACCCAATCCTTTAACCCTGTTTGGAAACAAATCACCTTACATTATTCACCCTCTTCACGCCCAATAAACCAATAGAGAGTAATATGGTGGTAAACAAACACATTAATATTGCATTGTCGACAAAAACAAACATTAAAGTTTCCAACCAAACTTACAAGGGAAAGTGGTGGTAACTGTTAAAATACTGTATAGTTAAGGTATATTAAACAAATACACTGTATTTTAACAAAAAATGTATTATATTTGTGCATTAAGCACTGCCTGTAACATGTTTCATATCTTCACTTATATAAGACATAAAATTAACATTATAAGCGTTTACCTTACCATCCAAAAGGACAATCTAATATATATAAATAATGCAGTCATATGGTTAGTCACTGATTGTGTATAGTTTCTTATAAATTCTTTCTCGTCATACTAGATAATAGCATATTTTAGTCAAATTTATATATTAATAATAACTTTGCCCAATCAATTAATAATTACAATTGCTAGTAAGTTTGTGTTCTAATTCTCTTTCAAATACATTATTATATCTCGTATGCATAACATCTAGTATGAGTTGATGAAAATTAATAATTTTGAAGGATAATTTTATTATATAAATCAGTATACATAAAATAGCTTTGAAGTGATTAATAGAGTCCTATTATTTCTTTGGCTAAATGTAGTCAGGTATTATGTATAACGGTTAGATTAAGTGACTAATGCATCCTCAATAATCGTAAGTGATGGACACTATTCATCTATACTTATAAAAGCCAAATACCATTGACTCATTGACTCACTGACTCATCACAGTTTCTCCAAAACCACGAGGCCTACAAACATGAAATTTGGCACTAATACTCTTTATAGGCTCTAGACGCGCGCTAAGAAAGGGTTTCCGAAAATTCGAAATTTTAGGGGGGTTTTGGGGGGGGGTCAAAGTTACTAAATCACGATTTATCAAAACCTACCGAACGGATTGGAATGAAATTTGGTATGTAGCTTCCTCTAGGGCCATAGATGCTCGCTATGAAAGGGTTTAAAAAATTCGAAGTTTTTGGGAGTTTGGGGGGATCAAATTTACAAAATCACGATTTCTCTAAAACCATGGAACGGGTTTGAATGAAATTTGGTATGTAGCTTCCCCTAGGGCCATAGGTACTCGCTAAAAAAGGGGTTTAAAAAATTCGAAACTTTAGGAGGATTGGGGGGGGGGGGGTAAAGGTTACTAAAAAGAAACACCGAACGGATTGGAATTAAATTTATTATGTAGCTTCCTCTAGGGCCCTAGGTGCTTGCTAAGAAAGAGTTTTTTTTTAATGTAAATTTTATTGGAGGTTTGGGGGGGTAAAATTTACTAAAAATCCCCATAAGGAATACATAGTGTAATATATTTATTGATATAATATATTTTTTGTTAATATACATTTAACTTTGATTTGTCTATCCGTGCAAAGCCGGGTCGGGCCAGCTAGTAATGTATAGATTTATAGTTTGACTGTAACATATTGTGAGGAATCCACTCTTAAGCTTTCAGACAATAATTTCCGTAACAGTAATTATATTGTATTACAGGCGCTATTCTAGCAAGTCCTTTGAATACTATCTGCTGGCGCAAAAATAGTACTTCTATTATTAATATATAAAACTATTCTATGTACGACTCCAAACTGACTAGGCCCAATGAATGTGTACGATTTCCAGAGTTTCCCGAGCACGACTAATGATATTAATACTATATTAATTTTAATAATTTTATGGTTAAACATTTAACACTATATGATAACAACATCATAGCAAGTTTAAGTACAAGTACAAGTTTAATAAAAGTTAAAAAGATATATTTTAAACGTTAAAACTTAATCTCTTAAACAAATCATCAATAGCTTTGTCTCTTATATTTGTATTTAAATATTTAGTTTCTTAAAAAGTCCTAATACCTTAATAATAAATGAACTATTTATCTAAGAGATTACATTGTATAAATCTATAAAGTATTAACACCAATCTAAAATGTTTTTAAAGATACATTTAAAAAAGTGTATAATTGTTAATTAAAATGTGTATTTTGTAACGTAGATTTTAACTAATATTTTTATTTTTAGATTTTTCTTTTTCAATATTAACTTTAAAAAGTGTTTTACAAGAAATGCAATATAATGATCATTCTTTAAACTAATTATTTTAAAATGCTGGTATAACAAACAACGATAAAATTGTTATCAAACTAAGGCAGACAATTTCTAATACAATATTCTAATTGTTTGAAGAGATTCCTATTGCTTGTCTGACGTAAAATATTAAACCAATTATTTCAATTACATGAATTTATCAATTCGACTTAAAAGAACATTAAATTTCTTTATTATACAGTATTCGATTTACCTACTTGGAAGGAAGCCATAGAATGATATATTCAGTAAGGTTAAACAGTTTCCTCTTTACATTCATAAGTCATTGTTTCTACATAAAGTCAGGAACTGTTTTAGATTTATAATATGTACTAAGAGTTCAACCTTGATCTATATATATAAAATCCAAATGAATTGACTCACTGATCACGATTTATCAAAAACTACCGAACGGATTTGAACGAAATTTGGTATGTAGCTTCCTCTAGGGCCATAGGTGCTCACTAAGAAAGGTTTTAAAAAAATTCGAAATTTTAGGGGGTTTTTGGATGGGTCAAAGTTACTAAATCACTATTTCTCCAAAACTACCAAACTGATTGGAATGAAATTTGGTATGTAGCTTCCTCTAGGGCCATAGGTGCTCATTAAGAAAGGTTTTAAAAAATTTTTTTAATTTTAGGGGTGTTTGGGGGGTCAAAGTTACTAAATCACGATTTCTCTAAAACTACTGAACGGATTGGCATGTAATTTGGTATGTAGCTTCCTCTAGGGCCGTAGGTGCTGCCTAAGAAAGGAGTTAAAAAAAATCAAAATCTTAGGGGGGTTTGGGGGGTCAAAGTTACTAAATTACGATTTCTCCAAAACTGCAAAACGTATTTCAATGAAACTTGGTATGTAGCTTCCTCTAGGGCCATAGGTGCTCGCTAAGAAATAGTTTTAAAAAATTCCAAATTTTGGGGGGAATTGGGGGTAAAATTTAACAAAAATCCCCATAAAAATACATAATATAATATATTTATTGATATATTTTTTTATAAATATACATTTAACTTTGACATATACTGTTTATGAGATAGATATTCCAATTAAACAAAATATTCTACGGTTATAATTCTTACGAAATTTTTTGAAGTGTATAAAATATTGGTAAATTGGATTGTTTATTTTGTTGCCTACTGACTGATCACGATTTCTTAAAATGTATATAGCCTTGAACTGGCACAAATAACTGTACCTTGCCCCTCCCGCCCCTTCCTCACTTTCACTTTCCTACCCAATGACCACAATTAGGTACTGTGGTGCATCAGTTTTGCTTATCACTCTGTGCTGTTTGGTCACGTTACCATACTGCGTTCCTGCTATTCTTCAAAGTCTTGGCTTTTTGGTTTACTACTATTGCTTGAATTTCTCTATAATACATAGACTACTACTACTACAGTTATAGTTACTTCAGTTGTAACTACCCGGCTTTTTGCTTCATTTTACTAAGAGTTTTATTACGTTTTATTTTGTGACAAAAACGTCTTTTTAGTTAATTTATCAGTGTAAAAAACACCTTTAACACATTTTAGTTACCTCACAAAAGCTTTTTATTTCGTTTCCTTACTTACTGGTGGGAAAACAGCACATTCGGCTTTGAAGTTGCCTCTAGACCTCAACCGCCATGAAACCCCAATTTGCAATATTTCAAAGCAGAGTGATATTTCTCATGTTTTGAGGACTTGCAAAATTATTGTGTGGGACGAGATTACAATGGCATATAAAGGAGGAATAGAGGAACTTGACAGGACACTAAAGGATCTAAAGAATAATAGGAGCTTGATGGGCGGAGTAACCGTACTTCTGGCTGGAGACTTTAGACAAACCTTAGCTATAGTTCCTAGAGGAACTCGAGCTGATGAAGTGAAGGCATGTCTAAAGTCTTCGTACTTATGGCCTTTGGTGAAAACTCTTACATTAAAAGTTAATATTAGAGTACAAATGATGGGCGAGTCAGAAATTGAAGAGTTTTCTAACCTGCTTTTACAAATCGGGAATGGTCAGGTACAAGAGGATAACGGTAAAATATGTATTCCAGATACCCTGTGTACTGTTGTCAACACAATGAAAGATTTCACTGAGTACATATACCCAAATTTAAAGGGTGTCCCTGCCATCGATCCGTCTTGGCTAAGAGAAAGCACTCCAACAAACGAGTCTGCGACCAACATTAACTACATCCTGTTGGGTCGGCTGCCTGGAGAGGAGATGAAGTACGAGTCAGTGGATTGTGTGGTGGAACTGGAGGACGCAGATCACTACCCAGTGGAGTTCCTCCATACACTTAACCCACCAGGGATCCCACCTCATAGCCTCCGTCTTAAGGTGGGAGCACCAATCATGCTGCTCCGAAACATCAATCCTCCAAAAATGTTCAATGGTACCAGACTTCAGGTGAAGACGTTATCTAAACATGTGATTGAAGCTACCATCATCACAGGCGCAGGCGAGGGAGAAACAGTTTTTATTCCGTGAATCCCATTAATTCCATCAGATTACCACTTCACTTTTAAACGTCTACAGTTTCCAGTTAAAGTATGTTTTGCCATGACCATAAACAAAGCTAAGGTCAAACGTTAAAAGTAGCTGGTGTGGATTTGCGGCAAGATTGTTTCTCCCACGGTCTACTCTACGTTGCCTGCTCCAGAGTTAGCTCCTCTAAAAACCTGTACATATTGCAGCCAGAAGGATAAACTGCAAACGTTGTGTACAGAGAAGTACTACAGTAACGAATTGGATTTTTATTGCCTAACTTACATCACAATGTATTGTTTTAGCTTTTATTTGTACTTAAACATTGTAAATATTGTAAAATAATTGTATATATATGGTCTCTAAGTTTGCTGGCCTCCCCGTGGCGAGACTGGATAGCCATTTTTATTTCCACACAGAAAATGGTAAACTAACAGACAAAACATTAAAAAAAAGAATTGGAATATATAAAATTAGTGGTGCATACAACCATAAAAAACGAAAAAACGAATTTTAAGTTATTTCCAATCTGACAACAAATGACATGGTTTAAAACTTACGATTCATATCCTTATGACACACAAAATTACCATCATTTGTCGCATTTATTTCACCAAAATAATGCAATAGCGAAGCATTGCCGGGTCAGCTAGTAAGACTTGAATTAGAATGAATTGCTTGTAAATCGTTTCTAATATAAGTTATCTTGGATCATTAATGCACCATTTTATTATTAATAAAAACATTAATAGTTCTGAATCCAATGTTTTATTCAAGATTCTTTGGACGATTCTTTAAAGGGCCATGAGAATAGATAAAGAAAAGGTAAAGTTAAAAAAGTAAGTAATTTAAATTTGTTTGTATCTTACCCTTTGTACGTTTTTTTTTAATTTTGTAAAAGCTTTATCGGTCTTCTTACTCACTCCATACACAAAGAAAACAACGTAAGCGTTCTTTTAAAAGTTCAAGAAATCAAACTTTGTAAACTAATATTTTCTTTAAATAACTTTGTTTGGACTTTAAATCTATCAACAAACTGTCTGCAAAGAAAGCGTATTGAAATCTCCCTGAAGAGAAAAATTTAATCAAAAGGAAAGTCTGCGCATTCCTGTAATTTATTTGAGCAAACAATCTTTCCAAGCTTTGTTTGGATTTCAAAGCAGTAGATTTTAATTTATTAAAGATTAAAATCAAATTAAGTACTTATTCAATATTTGTCAAATTATTTAATAGAGTTTTAAATTGAATTGGTTTTTAAATAAATTTTAAAATGTTTTTTTACAATCAAGCTCAATTTACTTTACATACGGGTTTTATCCAGTACGTTTAACCACTACTCTTTGTAAGCAATTACATAATTAAGCTATACAACTGTAAATTGGTATTTACTTGTTAAGTTCCAGCACCCAATATATCATTCTGTTTAACCATGTAAATTACATCATAAACATTTCTAAATACTGTACTTTTATGTAAAAAAAGAACAATATTTGTGCAACTATTACACAACTTGAATTACCACAATTATTTTTATTTTATTATTGTTGGATTTTCTTGAGTAATATCGTTTTGTAAATTTAGTATTGGAAATCTGAATAAAATTATCTAAACACAAATGTTTCGTATGTACTTTACATTTTTCAAAACATTTGAAATACAATATTTTATTTACTTGAAACATACAACGTTATAATAGTAACCACTAAGTATGCGCAAGTAACGTCAAAGAAACGTTTATTCCGAAGTAAACTACATTTAATGCAAAAGAGCAATAATACTTGTTTCTTATAGATGTCAAAACAGTTGTTGAAAATTCCATTTGTCTGTTACGGTATCATACAATGTTATTCTTTAACATTTTAAATTACAGCTAAAAAAATCCTTCGGTTAATTATATACATGTTTTAATAATTCTTGCTTGCAATGGAGTAATTATAGTCATACTGGGATATTTTTACTTTTACTGTAAAAATATTTGGTTGTTGCTCGTTTTTCATGCAGTGATTCAGTACCTACTGCAATGGATATTAAAAACAGGTTTTCAATTCGAAGTTTGATGTCTTCAATGCTGTTCAGAACGGTTATTGGAAATTTATAGCATACTCTTTGAAATTATCTTTTGAAAAAACATTTCAATTTCTTGGATTCTAGAATAACTTGGGACTTTACAGAAATCTTACCAATGTGATGATGGCGAAGAAAACTAGTTTCACTACATAGGAAATAAATAAGTTAAAATGATGAGTCACACAAGAATAACTTTAAAGTATTAATTAATTCCGTGCACTCATGATCAATATATTATTTACTGCACTAGCAGTATTACCTGTTTGACTAGAAATGGTTTTAGTCCAAAGAGCACAGTAAGTTGTTTTCTCTCAGAATCATGAGCAGTGGAACTATATTAATTAATTTAATTTCCACTTTAAGATAAAACAACTAATTTCATCTATACGACTAATCAATGAACAACACAAGAACAAAACTAGTTTCTCCATTTTGTATTCTTCCCCCCCCCATGTCTTTTTGTCTTATCAATTTGTTTTATACATTGTACATTAATATTTGCTCATCAGTTAATCGTTTTGTGATAATGCAACATTATATTCTTCTAACACTGATTTCTTTTTATTGTTTGGAAATCTATATTAATTACATTCACTAACAACAATTTGGAGGTGCATACTTAGTTTTACTATATTCATCGATGCTTACTTTGTTAAATATACAACATTTTCTATAAGTTAAAGTTATTTTCTAAATACAGGCGTTTTGCTGGTGCACCGCAGAATTAATTAAGAGAAAACTTTATGGCTTTTTCAGTTATTTTCTTTTCATCTTTTTTAAGTAAATTAATTTGTATATGTTTATTTTGGTATTATGATATACAATATAAAGTGTTCTTAAATTAAATTGAATCTTGCCGAGCCAACAGACAAAGATCAAATGAAAAATTGTTTGCAATTTTATATTTCGAACTCTAGGTCTTTCCATCTGAGTTTCTTTATTGGTGTTCAACAAAAGCGATATTTTACAATTCCTTCTTTATAATTTTTTTTAAACTTGTATTCTCTTTGGCTGATAGAATTTACACAATATTTTCAATTTAACGCTTTCTTAGCATTTACTACGACTGACACACAATTCGTTAGTCTGGTGTTTCTTGGAGGGAGAATAACATTTCTTATATAATTTCCCGGTTCTACTAAGTGCATTACTTAAATTTTTTGATAAAATAGTAGCAGGCACAATTGTCCGACAGTCATGTATGTCTAAGGCAATATTTGTTAGTTAGTGAACAACACGCTCTGGTTCTAATAGCATATATGAATTAGGTTCTTCTTGGCTCAAAATACAAATACATTAAATCCACCGTTAGTTGAAGAGAATAATTTT
>JAGFPH010005918.1:14257-30299 GCA_018207615.1 Philaenus spumarius
TACATTAAATCCACCGTTAGTTGAAGAGAATAATTTTAGTTGCATAACGATGGCAGTAATGTAGTAGAAACGTATTTTACACTATGCTTGGGAAGAAGTCTTTTGTTCTATCTTCATCTACAACCTTGCTTTTCTTGTAAAATTGATTATTAAATGAATAAAAAACATTAACTTATTTTAATGTGTTACAATAAATTAAATAATTGAAGTTACAGCTATTTAATATAAGTTAATAATCACTTACACAAAAGCCTTAACTAAACTTTTACTAATTTTAAGTTATAAGCCTGTAGCCATGCTATTAATTCTATACAAAATTAAATTTAGCTTTTTAACTATAACTTTACCAATCATCGGAGAAACATAATAGCTTTCATTAAACTAGTTGTAATATAAGCTCTACTGCAAAAGCTGGATTTTAAATTTATATGTAACTTATTCAGTGTAAAAAGATGCAATTCAAATAAAATTTACTTGTTATGTGTTGCAGAAATAATAAACTAGGTGGATTTAGGCTATATACTTATGAAATATTTATTGAATCATTTTAAGTTAAAACAAATTGCAATTGCAAGATAGTAGAATAATAAACTTATTACTATATAGATTTTTGTAAAATGGATAGTAGAACATAACCTATTGGACAAATTTTGGTTTTTTGAAGTTAATGTAAAAATATATACCTTACGAATATGCTTTCTTTTTGGGGACTATGCTACTTAAATTGCAAGAATCTGAATCATTTGAATGTTAAATTATACGTATTCTATATACATATAAATATGTTTTTTAATATCACATTTGTTTTACATTTAGTGAAGTATTTGTAAACCCCCGTGAAAAATCACATGCAAATTAAGTAGATACACATCAGAAATACATCATTATACAAAATACTATTTAAAAACAGCACATTTTATCTAGGCCTACCTAACTAATCTGACGGGGATTTTTAACTCGGTAATGTACGTACAATATAAGGATTATAAAACTGTATTAATATTTATTAATTTTTTTTTATTTAGGTACGTTATTATATATTTAAAGAAAGACAAAAATAGTATCTTTTAATTTATTTTTATTTCATGTTGATAGATCAAATGATTTAGAAGTTTTTAATATTATAGTAAATACATTAATAATATAATATTTTTATATGTTATACGAAGATGTACGAATGTTTCCGAAGTTAAACGAATAGGCATTTCTTCTTTAAATTTGTATAAACGAACATTTTTATGATAAAAGGTTGTATTTATACTGTTTATAACCTCAGAGCAAATATTATGACGTATTATAACATACATTAGTTCTATAAATCTTCAAAAATCCAAAATCTTCAAAAATCTAAAATTCCCAAAAATCTAAAATTCCCAAAAATCCAAAATCTTCAAAATCCAAAATTCCCAAAAATCCAAAATCTTCAAAAATTAAAAAATCCCAAATATCCAAAATCTTCAAAAATCCAAATTTCCCAAAAGTTCAAAATCTTCAAAAATCCAAAATTCCCAAAAATCCAAAATCTTCAAAAATCTAAAATTCCCAAAAATCTAAAATTCCCAAAAATCCAAAATCTTCAAAATCCAAAATTCCCAAAAATCCAAAATTTTCAAAAATTAAAAAATCCCAAATATCCAAAATCTTCAAAAATCCAAATTTCCCAAAAATTCAAAATCTTCAAAAATCCAAAATTCCCAAAAATCCAAAATCTTCAAAAATCCAAAATTCCCAAAAATCCAAAATCTTCAAAAATCAAAAAATTCCCTAAAATCAAAAATCTTCAAAATCCAAAAATTCAAAAAAAATCCAAAATCTTCAAACATTCCCAAAATCTTTAAAAAAGGTTATGTTAGGAACCAAAAAAAAATTTAAAATCAACGTCTTAAGAAATTATAATGATTGAAGTTGCAAACATAACCCCAAAGTATAATCTACACTGGGTTTGTTTAAGTATTACATATGATGGGTGAAATCACCTGTTATATAATATGTTTCTCACGTACGTACATTTTCCCCCATTATATTTTAAAAGAAATTAATTTTCACGTTATTTACAACTCATTTATATATTAGATGTTCACGTTTGAATTTAAATTTGGCACAGACGGAACAAAGCTTTAGTGGTTTTATCAATTATTAACTTAAATTAAAAGTAGTGCATGGCTAATTACAAAAGTTTTAATGTTCTTAGTAGCCTAGTGTCTTTGAATTAGTTTTTACTATCATGAAAGAGAATTGGTAAATTAAATATAATATTATTAATATTCTAAAAATGTACAGAATTTAAATCATTCTGCGATATAAATATATAATGCACTAGTTTCCAATTCCGATTGATCGGAGCATAGTTGAATATTCAACGACTGGCACACGTTGGTTTTACTTTGTGGAAAACCTCGTCTGAGGTCTTGTGTTGCAAAAAGCAGTGATCGAATCTATTTTTAAACTCTCTCTCTCTCTCTCGCGATTTCTTATAATTTTATTGTACATATACCAAGAAGATTTTTTATCCAGTGGTTGCTGCTATTTGTGTTAATATACTATGTAAGTATTGTTTTAGACATGTGTAATTTCTATTTGGAATTCGATATTGCATATCAATTGTACAAAAGACTAAAGTCCTCGCAGACATTTATATGCTACTATTATGTTTTATGTTACAAAATGTTTGCATTTTGATTGCACATTTATATAAAGTAAAATATTCTACTGAAACATTATTTGCTCAGATATTATTTGTAAAACAACGTTAATTATAAGAGTGTTCTAAACAAAAGTTAAAACTAATGCACTTTTTTTTCTTTTTTTTTATTTAAGGAAGGAAAAAAAGGACAGAAATCTTTATGATATTGTCCGGGGACTGAAGGTGGTGGGCAGCCTCCTTACACCGGTAAAAACCATTCAACCTTCCATTCCATCTTCCCTCCTCTGCGGGACCATCGCTGAGATATTACTTCACAGAGGAGAGGATCTGTCTTGCCCTATAGGGTCATCCACCATCCTTTTGACCGGCAGGTTAAACACCAATTGTGTCAAATCTACTTTAATATGTTCTCTGATGGTATTAACTCTGCAGTCCTTACTCTTCTATGCTTCAAGCCATCCTTCTTTCCTCTTGCAGCGTAAAATCTCTTCAATGTACCTTGAGATACTATCCCAGTTGCATTTGGAAAACATCATCTTTTCCACTATGTTTTCTACCGTACATTCTCCAACCATGTTGTAGATATCTCGCCGTTGGTATGAGAATCGTTCGCATTCGAAGAAAGTGCGTCTCTTCTATTCTTGCAGGTTCGGCAATTTATAGAACTCACTTTACCCATCTTATGAAGATAGTAACGGAAGTATCCGTGCCCTGTTAGAAACTGCGTGAGGTAGAAATTAACTTCTCTGTGTTTTCGTTCGCTCCAATTTCGCACATTTCTTATAAGACTTGCTGCCCATCTCCCTTTAATATCGCCAGCCTATAGTATTTGCCGTTCCTGCATAGTAAGTTCTCTAGAATTTTTAGCAGCCTCTATTCTGCTGACTTCCTTACTATACTTAGAGTGAAGATGTTTTTCCGCTCCTGCGCCAAAATATCAATCGAGATGACACCCGCCACGACCAGCACTGCCGCCTCTGACACTGTTCGATAGGAGCTTATAATTCTCATAGCTCCAATTCTTTGGAGTGAGAGTAGTCGAGAACGACGTCTTCTAACCCTAACTGCGTCTGTCCAGATTTCTGCTCCATACATCAAAATCGAATGCACCACAGTCATCAGGAGTCGTCGCCTACCTGCACGTGGGCCACCCATATTGGCCATCAGTCTTCCAAGGTAGTTGGTCATCACTTCCGATTTGTCACACTTACCCTCCGATATGCTTATGCTTAAGTCCGATATGCTCCCAGAAAGTCAACTTGGTATCCAACGTTAATCCTAAATACTTTGCTGACCTCTTGGTGTTCATACATTCCAATCCCACCATCATTGGGACAACTGTGGGTATTAGTTTCCTCGTTAACAAGACCATTATGGTTAGCGAGCTGAAATCCGTGCCTTTCCATCCATGTCCCAACTCGGCGCATGACTTGGTGAAGTCGTAGTTGAACCAAATCCAAATTCCTGGCAGTGATAACCACAGCAACATCATCAGCATACCCTACCATGCGTAATCCTTCAGGCATCTCCAGTCTCAAAAGGCCATCTTACGAGATATTCCACAGTATAGATCCCTGAGCCACTCCTGCTGTTACTTCTTTACTGCAGCATCCCTCTTCCGTATCACACATGATCCAGCGATCATTTAGGTAGTCCCCAATAACTGCCAACAAGTACTGTGGAACAAAGAAAGTATGTTCCAGTTCTCTCATTATGTTTTCCCATCGGACTGAGTTGAACGCATTCCTTATGTCTAACGTGACCAGTAAAACAATGGGTCTAGCCGCATGACAAGATCTATCCGCAACGTTAACGGCTTCCATCATTTCTTGTATAGCACTTATTGTAGAGTGCCGTGCCCGAAATCCATGTTGGCGTTCCGAAAGACCTCCCGAAGCCTGAATTGAGTGCTGTAAGCGTGATCTGATTAACTTCTCCAGTACCTTGCCTACCACGTCCAACATACACAAGTCTATATGACGATGGAGAGTCAAGAGATCCCTTCCCTTTCCTTATCGGAACAAGTCGGGCCACCTTACAGGGGTGCGCAAATACTCCTGCCTTCAGACATGCATTACGCATGTTTGGCTGAGCACTAGCAACTATATTTATGACCTCCAGTGGAATTCCATCTGGGCCGGGATCCTTCCCATCCTTAAGCGTTTTTACAGCTGTTGCTAATTCAGACTCTGTGAAGAGAGGAATATCCATATTCTAATGCTGTATCTTTGGATGTTCCATACGTGGATATTTAGGGAAAAGAGCACCTACCACTTTTTCAACTGCTCTGGCACTCATAGCTCTATTGGCACTAGCACCACCCAACCTACGTGTGACCAATTTATATCCCATTCCCCAGTTATCTTCGTTAAGCTCATGACACAGGGATCTCCAACATCTCTCTAAAAAAACTAATGCACTATAAACATAAAAGTTACATTTAATCTGTAGTAGAATATAAATAATTATATTTATTCAAGGTCGTAGTAAATAAAAATTTGAAAAAACATAAATATGATTTCAATAAACGTACATAACCTACTTATGCGTTATAGGCAATACGTAATATGTTATAAATTATCTGTAATGTTTATTGTAGTTTTTCCAATAGTGTTTATAAGAGAATCAATGTAGCTCAAAAAAGTGCATTGTTTACAAATAAATCTGTTCTGCTAGTATTCGTTCAAAATGTTTTTATTTCATTTATAATAGGCTTCAGGTAAAAATTTCTGTAGTTGTTTTTTTTTTTTTTAATTGTTTGTTCATTATTTAAACAATACTTATTTAACAAATTTAAAAATCTTAGCTAATTATGAAAATTTTTCCAAAATGTATACATACATGTTTTTTATGTTGCTGAAGCTGAATTTGATGTCTACTATTCAAAATTCAAAATGGCTGATTCAACATGGCCTATGTTAAAAATATTTTCTTTAAAAAAGTAGTAAAAAAGGAAAATTTACAGAAATTTAACTAGAAATTATTAGAAACTGATTGAAATGATTTAATAACAATCATTTTGATAAAAAAAATTAAAATAGTTGATCAAATATGCCCATTATACAAATATTATTGTACAAAATTTTAAAAAGCTATAAACCATTTAGTGCGCACCGCTCATATCGAACGTCTGGCGCCAGGTAGACTTGGAACCTCCGAGCAGTATTTTATCGAGATTTACACAAATAATTTTAGAGCCCACACTTTTGATTTTAGAGAAATCTTTGTATAGCGTTTGTATGTGAAATTTTCTGTATTTTCCAAAAATGAAGTCATTTTTGTAAAACGTGTAAATACTTTAAATAATATTACAAAATTAGATATCTTGCAATTTAATTTGTTAATAAAAAAAACTTACAACCTCTTTTGGTTTCAAAGTTTTAATGTGTTGTTTGTAATGTCAATTACTACACATCAATAAGACGAACAGTTTAAATGGGTAGGATTCAGACCTGGAAAGAGGTAAATAAATAAGTTTGCTCCATTAGTCGCTAGGAGCTCTCATTGCGCTTTTCTCTAAAAGAGTGTGGGACAAGGATCTAAAGAGGAGGAGAGGCAGAGAACTCCAACTGTCATGTGACCGTGCCCGTCGAATCCTAGCGGCCGATGGCTCAAACTCACTTTTTCACCTGCTTTCCTGGTCTGAGTTTTAATATGGGCAATTTTCGTCTTATTGATATTTAAGCTTTGGTAATATGAATCTAAATAAGATTTTTTAAATTCTCCTTGAACAAATTTGTTAAAGCAAAATGTATACCATGCAGCTACGGAAAGTAAAATGAGAAAAAATTTTAAATTTGTTTTATTATAGTACTATTAGACACGGATCCTTTTTGAAAAAGTAAGTTCAGTGTGTAGTTCTGTGTACAAATTTCCAGTAAGATTGTCAGGCCAAAGCCTTTAGTATACACCATAACCGCTGGGATTGACATATTTAAAGGTAGGTTATTGGTTTTCTCAATCTGAATTACAGTGTTGATAAATAGAAAGTTGAAGTGATGGTTATGTTCTAAAAACAAACTAACAGCCATGTTTTTAAGCAAAAGCCTTTGCCTACCATGCCCCCTGGTGTTTCGATTATTGTAGCCAGGGTATTGTTATTTGCAAGCTAACTTTTTCAGAACCAAACTATTGCTTGAATTGGTGTTAACTGCAATACAAAATAGTAAATTTGGCTTAAGGAAAAAGGTTGCCTCTTTTAATGTCTGCGTGTTATAAAACTTAATTATGTTCGCCCCTCTGGCTGCAGTATCAAAAGACTGTCAGGAGAACTTACACATAAACACGCTACATGTAACAGAAACAGTCCGTGGGAGAAACAGCCATTCCTTAATTACACTGCTACTACTGTCAAAGATTGCCCTTTCCTTGTGTTTATCACCATGGCAAAGCAGACCTTGGCGGGACATTTCAATCATTCAGTCAAAACTGAAAACGGTAGTCATAAGGAATCAAAGGGATTCGGCGTAAACAAAACTGCTTCTCCTGTTTCAAGCACATTCCTATGTAAAACTTTAATATGCAGTCTAGTTCCGTTACAAAGTTTTGAGGGATCGGATAGAGCAGCAACAATATTAAACTTTAAACTTCGAGGCTGAGATTCTAAGTTGGAATTCCTGGCGGCTATAGAGTCTGAGGAACTCTAAAGAGTAGTGAACAGCGTTCTCCAACTCATCCACTGAGTCTACATACTGATATTTCACCAACTCAGAAGAAAGTTGATCCAATACAAAATCATTAATGGACTGTGGAGTCGTTCTTTTTTGTTAGAATAGCTTTCTCCAAGTCAACTTAGATTGACTTTGTGGAGTTTGTTAAAATTGGGGTAGTTATTTTCAGTCAAAGCTTTTAGGTATTTGACTGTTAAGTAAAGATTGTTTGGAATGATTACCTTGCCTTCCTCTTCATGCAAATTACCATCTCCGATTTGAAAAAGTAAGTTTGAAAACTCCTCTGCCCCAAAATCAGCTTTTAGATGAAACTAATGTTGAATCGCAAGGATAGGACTTGGATCTTTGGTCGGAGGTAGAATGATTTAAGGCACGCTCTCACCTCATCAGCCTGGGTTCTCGATATACTATCCGATGCTTCTAGTCCTCGATTGTGACCTCATCCCAAACAATTAACTTGCATTCCATAAGTACATGTGCTGCACCACTCTGCTTTGAAATGTTGCACAAAAGAGTCTCGGTAAGGTTAAAGTTGAGAGGCAGCTTAAAGGCCGAGAAAGCTATATTTCCACCGTCTAACAAAGTTGCCGCTATACCAGAGGAGGCAATAGAAATCGCACCTTTCTTTCCTTACGATAGGAAGCAACAGATTGATCAAATACGTTTTCCCTGTTTTACCTGGAGCATCCAGAAAGAAAAGCTGCTCAGATTCTGAATCAACCCTTTTAATCACTTTAGAGTAGACTTTAATTTGTTCAGAGTTTAGCTTTGTTACGTTTTGGGACTGATTCAGAAAACTGGACTACGTCGTAGGACATTTCTTTGAATTGCTCACGATTCTCATTCACCATGTTTGCATCATTAGACGGTTAGGGAAGATCAAACTGTTACAGAGATAAGTTTGGCATTGAAAGCACAGTCCGTTCTAGACGAAGCAAGCAGTTGTTCTAGAAAACAATTATAAAGGCATCTGTTCCAACCTCATTGCACTCTATTTCCAGTTCTCTTTTTACATCCTCTGGTAAACTGTTAAAAATAAACAAAGCTCGCTAATAACGAAAACGTTATGGTTTTATTAAAGTAATTTATAAACAGATGGTTCAAACAACTAAAAAAAAAACATAATGAACTTCTTATAGAATATAACTGAACAAAATAAAAACAACGTTGAACTGTTGAACGGGCAAAATGAAGTTAGTCAGGATATGGAAATCAAATATTAAACAGATTCAAAACCTAACATGAAACGTAGAAAGAAGAAATAATCTAACCAGATTTAAAATAGTATTTTTTAAGCAGACAACAAACAAATGAATAAAAACAAACTGAACTAAAATAACTATCTTGTAAGTTAATAGAAAGACCTTTTTGCGATAACTATTCGAAATGTTACATACAGGGAATAGAAACTAAAGTAGTAAATGAAGGAAAGAACAGTTCAAGCTATTCATATGGTACTGTTAAAAACTGATGTTGATTAATTAATTGGAAACATAAATATTAGTAATCCGATTAAAGCAGGGGCGAAAAATTAAGTTTAGTAATGGTAGTAATGACGATTCAGCTACAGTAAGAATATTTTCACCAAAGCCTTGAAAAACAATGCTATGTATTGTAGTGAACGTATAGTAAAATATATTAATAGCAGAGAATGACAAATTGAACGACTGTACTGTATTAAAGCAGAACGGCTAATGAAGTAATCTGATCTGAGCTCTATTCACCGAAGCTCTGTTATAAGTGACCTTTGCTCTTATCACTAAGGCTAGTAGTTATCTGTGACCTTTGATGTGGTCTGCCTAACTATATCGACGTTTGTCAGGTGGGCTAATCATCTCTTCCCACCCCTCCTGAACCCTCCTTACTTCTCATACATATACTTTTGCATGAATAATCACTTGTATTGATAGTAACAATATCAATTACAGCTTTCGAAACACTACGTTTTAATAATATCTCTGTTGTGCTTTCGACATAGAGTTACAAAAACAGTCCAAACTGTTATATAGAAAAACAAAATAACCCTATAGACTCGAACTATGATTATTTGATTTAATATTATTAGAAAGGCGTACATATATTTGAAATTGTTTTGTAAAAGAGAATGGATATTCCTGCATACCCTACACAAAAGAAAACCAATTTGGTTTAAGCAATATTATTCGTATCAGCATAGAAGAGTTGGTCGTCATCTTGGTTTTTACTGTCTGATGTAAATTTCATGTTTTAAAGCGGTTAATGCTTTAAAAAAATTGAGTAAAAAAGTATTATTTCGGGGAAATTGGCTTTACAAAACAATGAAAATCTACCAAAGGAAAGGCAACCAATGCATGTTAGCATTATTCGCCGTCTTGGCAGAGGAGGGTCGATGTGGGTTCCTCCAGCTTGTTTTTATGCTTGTTTTAAGTCTCTCGTTTTTTCCAATTTTAGTCATTGTTTTAACACAGTTGGTATGTATTTAGTTAGCGAGTAAAGAAATGCCTGTGTGTAATTTCAGCTCTGTGGATCTTGTTTGTTCTTATAAATAATCTTTTAAAATATTTCTGAGTTTTCCTTTTTTATTCCGATTAGAACCTATTTTTTCAAATCTGGTCTTACTGTACACTTAGAGCACATTAGGGACTGCCATGATAGATATACATATATATATATAGAGAGAGAGAGAGATTTATGATAAGTAGCTTTTATAATAAATATTAGAGGTTATTTATTTATTTTCACTAATTAAATAGCAGGCTTTACTGTCTTATATAAAAAAATACAAGAAAATAAATTACCAAGTGCTAACCAAATACTTATCAGCATTTAACAACAGCATTCAACAAAGTATAATGAATTTAATTCGTGCAGTTACAATACACCTCATATACAACCACAGGATAGTAAAACAATTAATACAAATCTTCAATAAATAAAAGCTTTACCTACAAGCACCTCTTTTCTAGCACAATTTATTCTTTATTCTATGCAATTGCAGTTGTGGAATATCTTCCAATATTTCATTTTATACAGGTCAAGTAAACCCCTGCACACAACCCCCGCCCTCCACACACAGTAATTACACAATGCTAGCCATTGTAGACAGCGCATCCCTCGAACTGCCCCTCCTCGGCACTAAACATGTACAGGTCAAGTCTAATCTTTGAAGTATGAGGTACTAAATAACCAGTCCTTAATTGTGTTTGCCGTTACGGACATCTCGTTGGTTTGATTATCTACACAAGTATGTTGATATTGTATTTGTTAAATGAACAACAAGTAACAGTTTCAAAGATTCTAGTAAAGCCCTCTTATGAAATCGTTCTACAGTATGTTAAAAAGTAAACATAAATATGTTGCAAGACAGTGACCAAAAAAATCCATTTTAAATAATAGCAGATATAGATAAAATCATATAGGATGTAGGGCGGGTAGTGCGAGTGAGACAGAGTACCATCCCACCACACTTCCCCTCCTAAGTTTAGGCGGAGCATTGTACAGTCAACCCTAGTTATGTCGGCTTACAGTATTTACTTTATGTTATCGAGACATTTTAAATAAAATATGTACTAAATACGCTTAAAATACGATTTAAATTAAAGGCTATTTTATAACTTATACAGTAGTTTATTATAAATTTACTATAGATATAAGTAAATAGAAAAATAGTATATATTTACATTATATTAAATAATTTACTGTCCAACTCTTCAAGTAGTTTCTTATGAATTTAGTATAGATATAAAAAAAACAAAAAAACAAAATATTTTCATTACATTAAATTATTAACTGTCCCGCTCTTCAATTCAGTTAATTATTATAAATTAACTGTAGATATTAGAAAAAGAAAAAAACAATGTGTTTATATTAGGCTATTACCTGATAATATTGGTTGCACTTATTTGCCAGCGATTTGTGGACAAACCAAACATCTGACTGAAAAATGTTTGAAATAAAATAATATGTAGATCAACTAATTTTCTACAACTTTGCCGCTGGAAGTTTCTTTCTACCCTAAAAATATAATAAGTTTACGCTTTACTAATTTTTCATGTCCCGATTAAAAAAAATCTAAGTATTTCTTATTGTATAAATTCCGAACATTTACTAAACTGGAAGATATTTATACTGTTAGTTACAACATATCACGCAGATTACAAATATATAAAATTTGTCCTATTTAAATAATCCTAGTACTGTGCGGAAGCTTGTAATTGAAAGAGCGTCCAATACTAAAAATTGGTCGGCGGTCCTCTAATCGATGGATTTGACACAGACTGTATTTTTCTTACAAAACGACAAAGACTGGTGTTGGAGGGAGAAGGGCATTACTGCTTCTGCGCAAACCACGCACCATCCTAAATGGTTCTACCTATACCAGCAATGTTTATATTGCACGCTAAGCACTCCCTGTCTCATATTTTTTCAATCAAATTTAAAAAAAAATATGAAGTTGTCTTTTTATTCTTAAAATAAGCTAAAATAATTTACAATAATTAATGAAATAGTAAAATTATTATGTTTATAAGAAAACAGTTGTGACGAAACCAACACTGGAGATCTTCAATCATCTGGGGTATGACTAATCTAAAACCAGCTTTCAAAAGAAATCTTAAATAATACAATGAATTACCTTATAAGGTCCGTCTTGTGATTACAAATTGTTTTTGATCTATTCGTTTAAGACATGTTTTGAAGTATTTACAACTTCATCATCAAATACCTCTTGTTTTTTTTTTCATTCACTCGAGGAGCTCGTCACACATTAAAATCGTTAAAACACATAACATTTACATGAACATAAAAACATTAAACAGTCTTGTCCAGCACCGGTGTGTACTCTAATTAATCCGGAGAAGCACTCTTGAAATCTTAAACTTAAGGCGAAGTGTTTGTATGGTATTATTTTGGTTCACCAGCAAGGCTTTTATTTTAAGTAGGAACATCGTAAGTCAGACGTACATATCTTTAGATTTAGCCACCGTTAAAAATGTATTGACCTTATATGGCCTTTGGAAATAGATTAGGCCTTTACAATAATGCATTAGAAAGACATTTTTCTCTTTTGACGAGTTCGCCAAACAAAATGTTTAGAAAATGTTGATTTCAGGTGATAACAGTAAATTAGTGCTTTAAAAACATTTTTTAATTATTTTGTTGATCATTAAGTTTAATCACTCTTTGAATAGTTTAAATTAATTATTCGATTAATATTTAGTCTTTTACTGGAAGGTAGGGAAGGTAATAAATATAACTTCTTGAAAAAAAACCCGTGTTTAGAGACTGCTGATAGAATCGAGGTGGCAACTAAATGTTTGTATTAGAAAATGTAATCTCTATATATAAAATGTAACGTCCTGACTTACAATCAACGAAGCGACTACAGCTAGAGACTTGAAATTTGGAAGGTACATTCATCCAATAGTAGAGGCGAACTAAGAAAGAATTTTGCAAAATTTAGAATTTAAAGGGTAGAAAATGCAAACAAAATTCACTCCCATAAGCAGCCCTATAACAGAGGAAAGAGCTGATTCGTATCAAATGCTTAGCAACACAATTCTAGGGGTGGCCTGTTATATTAAACCAAAATGACGTTTTTTAATACATTTACATTCATTACCATAGCAATCAAATTAACAGATTAGAATTAGTTAATTATTTTTCACAACCAACAACATATTTAGGTTGGTTTAACATAATAAAGACAAACACAAAGGAAATAAACGGTACCAGGAACTGGTACATACTTTCTCACAAACATATTTAAATTATTAAACAGATTCACAGTGACTTCATTATTGTAGGAGGGGTAGGAGGTGATTTTAAACTAGGAGATTAACTAATAAATATTATTATTATTAGCTAGAGATAAAACTATTCTATCGATTTCGAACAAATTTGCACCAAACACGTCAATTACTCCTGTATAGATGAACGAAAAAAGGTTTTGAACATTTTTTTAAAATAACCCCCTTTATGGCCAAAAAAACCCAAAAATAAGTTATTATTATTAGCTAGACGAGAATTTTTAGGAAGATGCAGTTTTTTGCATATGGTAGGTTACATTAAAGGTCACAAATAAGACAAATTTTATCGAAATCGTGAGAGCCGTTTTTTTATTAAAAAATAATAACTGATTTTTTGGGGTGTTTTTTGCCAAAATGGGCATTGTTTTTCAAAATGTTTCAAAACCGTTTTTCATGCATCTCCTTGGCATGTCTGGTGCAAATTTGTTTGAAATCGATCGAATAGTTTTGTATACTTACAGACATACATACAGACAGACATACATACATACAGACATACATACATACAGACATTTTGTGAAAAACACTTTTTTGGACTCAGGGGGTAACATTGATTTTTTTTTTGCGATCACTATACTTTGTCTATATACTATAGTGAGAAAGTAAATCAATTAACTGTAATATAATTCAAACATCTGTTATAATTCAACATAATTATTGTTACACATTATTAATAAAACAACTGATTTGGATCAGATGTTTAACACAATTTTAGGTTAGGCCTATAAAATTATCACTCGTTACTTGAAAGCGTTTCGAATTATTACCATGGCAACCAAAATAACACATTAATAACATATATGTTAATTTTTTAGGTTAGTTGGTTATCTACGATAGGACGGTAAGCAGTGTTAGTTGCATTAGTACTATTGATATTTATATGTTATAACCTTTAGTTTTTATAGAATTACTTTATTGGTTTCTTACGAAAAACCTTCATTGTTAATCAAATAGAAAATTGATTAAAATTGTAAACTGATATAGGCCTATTGTTATTTTCAGGACATAAGTGATTTTTTTTTTCATAAGTGTTTCTTTATTTTTAATTTTCATTTAGATATTATTTCTAGTTTTATCACACTGATTTAAATAAAAACCCAAACCACAAAACAAGGAACAAAAACAATAACTAAACAACTAAATTGTAAGTTATGTTTAATACGTTACCCTTATGTACATTTCGATGGCATGGTCATCATCCTCAGAGGGGTTTAACACTACTTAAAGTATACATACAAAGTATACTCTACTAAGTGTACTTTTTTGTTTATTCTAGTTTTATGTTAACTGTTTAAGCTTATTTTATTATAAAATAAATTTATTCTTCTACATTTATTATGTATATAAAAATCCATTGTCATGGTGTTTGTCCGCGATGAACTCCGAAACTACTGAAACGATCTTAATAATTTTTTTCTTCAAAATGCGTGATTTTTTCCAATATAAAATATAGGATAGTTTTTATCCTGATCAAGATTTTGAAATGCGGTTGCTACCCCATAAAATACAGTAAATAAAAACTTCATACAAGCTATAAACCTAAAATTATGCAATATTATTTTTAAGAGATTACAAAACTATTTACAATTTGATTACTTAAGTCAAAGGGATGAAATAGATAACTATCATTAAAATTAAATCAAGCAATAGTAAAGCATTGCAGGTCCACTAGTTAAATATAAATGCCCTGTTTAACAAAAACTCGTTTTCTAGTAAAATTTAAAGGAGAATATTAAAATCTTACACTGTTTAACCTTAAATATGTAGGTAATAATAATTACTTCACTTAAAACCTTTCTGTGATTCCAAAAAAGATATTAGCGGAAATTAAGAGTTCAATATTATTTCTAAATCTCAAAAGATGTATATAACCAAAATGTAAATTACACTTTAAAAAATAAAAAAGTAAAATACGTCATTACTTTTTAGATTTAGTTGTTGTTCGTTGGTCGGTACTTCAACCAATGTGTCGGATAAAGCTTTCTAATCGCCGTTAGAGTTTATACAGTTTTACGTAACAATAATAAAATAAATTACATTGTAGTGTACGGAATATGTTTTACATGAGCAGGTACAGTAATAGTTTACTATAGGACTATAAACACAATAATAGGACTATAAAAGAAAAAATAGTTAAAAACCATATTTAGTTGGATTCTTTTAAGGCTAAACATCCCAGGATTAGTTCCAAATTCTGCCACCACGGCGCAGCACCAAAATGGAGCCATTTTGTATTGGTGTTTATTGGTGGAATTTTCGTCCGATGATCATTTGCAAAACTGATTTGTGAACGGAATAAGATTAGAATTCACGCCAATGAAGCTAAATTTTAATTAAGTTGCTGGTTTAAAAAAATAATAATAAGATAATTGTGTTACAAAACGAAAAATGCAAATCGCAGGTAGTCATTTTGAAGACAATAATTTTTAATTAATTTTACACTTTTAATTTTTAAAATCGCCTAGCCGGTTTAGTCGGTATCGTTGTTTATACATTTACAGTAATGAGAACAAACGCGAGAGTGACACGAAGCAGGTGCAGTGCCGCTGTGACTCACTCGCGCCACCTATCCCCCCACCACGCGTCTCAGATGTTGCTTGTATACAGTTGCATGACGGTTTCCCGCGTTTCCATCCATGTGCTCTCCTGCGGTTCTTATTTGAGTCGCTTATTTTCAAATCGTCTTTTATAAAATTAACAAAAATGTTGCTAAACTAAAAAAAGGCCCTAAAAATGTAATTCTTTTCATTATCAGTTAATTTTTTTTCTCTTTATTTATTAAAAAGCTTAGTTAAATTATAAACAAACACAACAATGATATCTTATAGGGATATTAAGTAATTTAATAAAATTGTTTGGATAAAGGACGTTTTGAAACCAAAACAAGAATAAAGGACGTTTTGAAAATAATAATAAAGGATAAAAGACATTTTGAATAAAAA